>CAUYUJ010018411.1:0-25000 GCA_963575745.1 Prorocentrum cordatum
TGATCAGCATCATCATCATCATCACCATCATCACCATCCTAATCGACATCATCATCAGCAGCACCATCATCATAAGTATCGTCATCATCGTCATTATCATCATCATCACCATCACCACCATCATCATCATCATCATCATCATCATCATCATCATCATCATCATCATAATCATCATAATCTGCACTTATCATGCTGATAGCAGAAACACATCATAGCGCATCATCAGCATCTTCATCGATTTCAGTTATCAATTCATCATCATTCAGCTAGCATCGACATCAATACCTTCCTCAGCCTCATCATCATAACATCAGCTGCATCATCATCAGCGCATCTGCAGCTAGCTGCCAACATGCTTCAGCATCTGCATCAGCTCGCATCGCCATCATCATCACATACGTCTCTTCATAATCCAGCATCATCATCATCATCATCTCTTCAACTTCTTCATCTCATCTCATCCATCATCATCGTCATCGTCATCGTCATCGTCATCGTCATCGACATCGTCATCGTCATCACCATCATGATCATCATCTCGTTCCTTGTCTCGGCCATGCTTGCGCTGAACTATAGGGGCCCTCGGGCGCCCCAGAACGCCGTCGCGAAGCCTCGGTGGTAGTTTTGCGGGGTCGACGGAGTGCCACAGCCCAGGGATGTCCTTGCAACAACCACAGGTCGGCTCCTGCCCAGGCGATCCCTTCTTCGCCGCCATGCAGTACTTCGGCTTCCACCGGCCGCCAAGCTTGTCGCACTCCTCAGGCTAGCTTGTCGCACTCCTCAGGCTAGCGGGAGGTGCCCCCCTGATCCCTGGCAAGAGAAGGGAGGGGGAGCAGGAGGGAGGCGGGGGCAAAAGGCAGGGGGGAGGGGGGGGAATGGCCGCCTCTCCGCTGCCAAAATCACCTCAGACAGCCGCCACACCAGGGACAAGTCGCCGAAGTATGCAGGGGGATGGCGGGGGGGAGAGGGAGAGGGGGCACAAGGGAATAAGGGGGAGGTGGGAGAGAGTGACCCTCCAAAGAATACGCAGGCCCCCGCCGCAGAGCTCCGACGACGCGAAAGTCGTGCAAACAAAAAGCTCAGCCACAGCCCAGGACCCCATCTTGCTGCGCCATTTTTCGAGCCGCGCTGATATGTGACGGCCCAGGGGGTCCTAAACCGGGCGAGCAAGCCAGGCTCGAAGAAGAGTAGGCGCCAGGGCCTCAGGGGGGAACGAACGAACGAACGACCACTGGTGCTGACAGCTGTCCGGGCCTCGTGAGACCAGGTGAGTGAGGCCGTGGCCTCCAGAGCTACTGTAGTGTGTGGGGGGGGAGGGGCTGGGGGGGGAAAGTTGAATGGGGCAAAGGAAGAGGAGGAGGAGGAGGAGGAGGAGGAGGAGGAGGAATCCTTGTTGTCGAGGTCGAGGAGGGGCGCGAGGAGGGAGGGACCCTCCAAAGAGCGCGCAGGCCCCCGCGGCCTCGCGGGCCCTGGAGCGGAGGGGCGGCGCGGGCCGCAGGCGGCCCCGGCCGAAGGTGCTTCGCCTGGTGCGGGGCCGCGGGCGCCTCGCGGGCGAGCACGACCAGCACCAGCAGCACCACTATGCCTATGCGTTCGCCGACGCCCTCCCCTTCGCCTACGCCCTCGCCTTCGGGGCCATCGCTAATACCGACAGCCCCGCTTACGCCAGCGCTCACGCCCTCGCGGAGCCTGGACGGGGCCTCGCTGGAGAGCGGCGCAGACGCCTCGTCGCGGGCGGCCTCGTGGACACGGGAAGGGTTCCCAACCCGAATGGGTCTCTGGTGTCTCCCCGCCCATACTCCCCACCATGGGCCCCCGCCCAGTACCACGTCTGACCCCAGGGCCAAGTCCTTCCCCCTCCACCCACCTGGCACTGCCTTCACCCCGCCTCCTTCCGTCTCCCTTTCCCGCCCATTCCCTCCCGCTTCCCCTTCCCTCGCCCCGGCTTCCTCTCCTCCCTGCCCCCCCCTTCCTGACCCAGTTGTCCTGGAAGGGGGGACGGGCCGAGTTCCTGTTGCGCACCCCTCAGGGTCCCTTCCGCGAGGACCCCGCACCATGGATATCGGGGAGGTCTTTACGCACTCGCCATCGCCGTCACCCTCACCTTGGACGCCTCCTTCCCCGGCGCCCTCGCCCGGATCGTCTTCGAGCCGCACGGCCGGGTCGCCTGGCATCGGCGCCTGGCCGCAGCAGTCGGCTACGCGGACCAGGTCTCCGAGCACCACTTCCAGGACCAGCAGCGCAATGCGGAGCAGTACGACGGGAATGAGCATGACGACACTGAGCATGACGACATCGAATATTCCGCCTCAGGCGTTACGGTTATTCTGGCACGCCCGCCGACGCGGAGGAAGCAGTGTCCTCCTCATCATCTGCGCCTTCCTCGCGGAGGCTTGGACCACCACCAGCTCAGAGGCAGCAGCCTGTGAGAATTTGCCGGGTCTCGCACTCATTGTGGGCGACGCCCTCTGGCTCCTCGCCCTCGGGACCCTCGTCGCCGTGGGGTCGCTGCTGATGGTGCGGGAGGCCGCCGCTTGCTGCCTGACCAGTGGCCGTGCCGCGGCTGCCAGGCTGGAGAGGCGCCGCTGCTGGAGCCGCATCTGGGAGTACGGCCGAGCTGCGGCCTACCTCGGAGGGAGCCTCGTCGTCGCTGCATCCGCGGGGGCTCTTGTTGGGGGGGTGATCCACGCCCTGGTCTCCCCGGCAGCGGCCGCCGCCTCTTCAGTCGCCCCGGCCGCCTGGGTCGCCTGCTGGAGCGCCCTGGACTTCGACGCGACGCTCGGGTATCCTGGAGAAGGCCCTGCCGCGGCGGCGGCGGCGGCGGCTGCAGCGGACGCCATGGACACCGACGGGCCACCAGCGGCGGGACAGGCATGGACGGTTTCCCAGCAGGGCCGCGGACGACGAGCTCACTGCAGCGCGTGCAAGGCGGAGTTTGCCATCGGCGAGGCGCGGCTCCAGACGCAGGGCGGCTCGAGATTCTGCCACTGGCACTGCGTGGGAGCACGGTGGCGGCGTTCGGCGACGCTGCACGGGGCCCGAGGGGCCCCCGAGGAGGAGGTTGAACGCGTGCGGGCCCTACTCGGGGAGGCAGCGGCGGAGCCTGTTGCCGAACCGCCGGCACTTCAACCAGAGGGCACTCCCAACCCCCCCCCGGCCGCAGCGGGCCACGACGACGAGAGTGGCCACCCGCCCTCCAAGTTGCCCAACATGGCCTGGTGGGACCGAGTGGATGTCCGGCACGCCCTCGGCCACAGGGTGGCTACCATGCGGCGCGTGCCGCCCCACCTGCAGTCTGCTTGGGCCGAGGCCATGGGCGCGGCGCTCCATCAGGGCGCGCACGGGGGCAGCCCGCAGGAGCGCGAACGAGCGTGGAAGCTGGTGATGTTCGCCCCCCGCCTGGTCTTCGCCGCCACGGGCCCTCGCGGCGGGCGCGGCGCCAACGGCAAGCGGGCAGCGCGCACTCAGCGCGACATCGCCGCGCGCCTGCAGGCGCTCTGGCGCGGCGAGTGGCAGCAACTCTGGGACGCAGTGCACAGGCGGGAGCTCAGGGTTGCGCCGCCGACCGGCGAGACCGGAAGCACCGGTCGCAAAGTGCGCCGGGTCCGCGCGATGCTGGACGATGGACAGGTGGCGGGGGCAGTCGCCACCCTGCGCCAGACCGGCCGAGTGGCCACTGGGAGCGGCACGCGCGAGCAGCTCCGAGCGCTTTTCCCAGAACAGAACACGTGGGGCCCAGGGCAACAACACGCCGCCCCCACACGCCTACCAGAGGACACGAGAGACGGCTTGGGAGGCGCCATCCTCAAGGCCTTCCAGAAGGCCCGCTCGGGCCGTGCGCCGGGGCCAGATGGCAGTCGTAACGAGTACTGGCGCGTGGTGGCCGCTGATGCCGACGCCGCCGCTGCCCTGTCGGACGCTGCCCTTGCGTGGGTCGAAGGTGCCGCGCCGCCGATTGTGGACGACTGGTTGAACACAGGAGCAATCACGGCGCTCCACAAGCCTGCCGGCGGGGTCCGGCCGCTCACAGTCCTTTCGCCCTTCCGGCGTACTGTCCTCACGGGCTTCGTCACCTACACCGCGGATGCCGTTCAGGGTGCCGCTGGCCCGCTCCAGTACGGACTCGGGGTGCCCGGGCTCTCCAAAGCGCGGTCCACGACCGACCGGGGAGCATACTGGTCGCCGTCGATGTCACGAACGCCTTCGGCACGGTCTCCCGCCAGGCAGTCCTCGACGCTTTGGGGGCGGTCCTCCCAGAATACGGCAGCCTGCTCGCCCGGCTCTACGCGAAGCCCGCCGTGGGGCTCTGGCGCGACGGCGAGGGGGACCTGCACGAGTTCAGCACCGGGGCCGGGGTGCCGCAGGGCTGCCCCTTGAGCCCCGCAGCCTACGCAGCGGCCCTGCACCAGACGACGCTTCAGCACTTCACGGGCTCCGCGCGCTAGCTGGTCACGGCGTACCTCGACGACGTCGTGGCAGTGGTTCCGGCCGCAGAAGCCCAGCAGTTCCTCCAGGATTTATCTGGAAGGATGAACGCCTGGGGGCTCACTCTGAACGAGACCATGACGAAGGTGTGGCTCCCCCCGGGCCACGCCCAGTGTCCCCCAGCACTGCGGCCCTACGTGGTGGACGAGCTCCGCGTACTCGGGTGCGGCCTGACTCACCGCCAGGACGACGACTGGGAAGAGCTGGCGGCAGGCTCTGGAGGCGGCGCCCGGGCAATGGGCAAGGTCACGGAAGCCCTGCGAGCTTTTGGCCAGACCCTGCAAGACGCCGTGGCCGCTGGCCTCGGGCTCCAAGAGGCCGGAGCCATGCTCCGCTGGACGGCACAGGGCTTACCAAATCACCTCCTACGCGCGCAGCTCGTGGACCTGCATGCGGTGCAGAACTTCGACCACGCCCTTAGGGGCATTTGGGACTGGCTGCTTGACGAGCCCTTAACAGACAGGGAGTGGGCCCAGGCGTGCCTGCCGCTGCGCGACGGTGGCCTCGCAGCGGGCGCGGCCGAGCCCCGGCGGGAATCTGCTCACGTGGCTGCGTGGTGCGCCGCGGCCCCAAAGGTCGCGCTCGCCCTCGGCATGGGCAGCGCCGAGGAGCTTCTCGCGAGGCAGGCCACGGGCACGCAAGACTTCGCCAGCGCGGTGGCCGCGTACAACGCCAAGGTGGGCAATGCGGCCCACTACTTGCAGGTCTCGCTGGCGCAGGGGGAAAGGGGCAGGCAGAAGGACCTGATGCGGCCCATCATGGTCGTCCTCCAGGGAAACGCGACGGCGGGGCTCGACAACCGCACGCTCGGCCGCATCCACTCCTGCGGAGGCCCAGGCGCCGGGGCATTCACGTTGCTGCCCACGGCGCCAGAGCACAGGATGGCGGCCGACCTCTACCGGCTGTCCTTGCGGAGGCGCCTTCAAATGGAGGGCGCGCGGTTGCTGAAGGGTCATGCATTGCAGACGCACTGTCAGAACAAGTCCCGTCACGGGGCAGTTTGCGGAGCGATGCTTGAGCCCGATCAGCACCACGCCATCGCGTGCGAGACGGGGCCCGCCCGCACTGGGCGGCACGACAGGGTCCGCGACCTGTTGGCGCGCTGGCTGGCCAAGCGGGTTGCAGGCCCCGTGCACACCGAGCAGACGGTGCCACAGTGGCTCCGCCGGCGCCGGGACCCAGCAACGGGCCAGGAGCGCATGGAGTTGGCGGTGCTGGACGTCAAATGGTGCGAAAAGGGCACGTGGCACGTCGTGGACGTGGTGGTCACGAGCCCTGACTCCACCGACCCGCGCGAGGAGCGGGCCAGGGCGGCCCACGCGGGCCTAGCGGCCGAGGACGCGGCGCGCGGCAAGCAGCTGCGGTACCCACCAGGGCCCACCACGCCTCTGCTGACGCCCTTTGCGGTGGAGACAGGAGGCCGCCTGGGCGAAGCTGCCAGGCAGCTGGTCTTGGACAGGCTGGACCGCCGAGACGGCGAAGCCGGCGCCAGCGCAGATGCTGCGGCGTTCTGGCAGGAACTCTCGGCCACCCTGCAAACGGGGGTGGCCGAGCAGATCCTGGCCGCCCACCGGCCCGCGGCCGTCGGTGGCGGGCGCTGAGCAGGGCGGCGGGGGACGACAGCGAGAGAGCGCCGAGGTGGAGGAGGATAACGACGACGACGACATCTATAAGGAGAAGGGATGGAGGAGGAGGCGCGCCCGCGCAGCGGCGCCACCGCCATGAGCAGCACCACAGCGACCGCCACCACGAGGCCCACTACTAGTACCACCAGGTACAGCAGCAACAGCGCCGCCGCGGAGGAGCACCGATTGCCGACACCACGACAGCCACCGACGACAGCCACCGACGACACCGAGCCCTGGCGACAACGACAGCCCGCCAGTGGGCCACGACCGCCGACGCTGACGCCCGACCCCCGTCTCCCCCCGTGTCCCCCGGGCCCCTGCCCGCCCTCCCTTTCTCTCTCTGGGCCGTCGCCCCCCCCTTTTCTCTTCCCCTCCTCCCTCTTGGCGGCCAGAATATCCGACCCGCGGGTGGCCGAAACGTGCCCGGTCAGAGCCTACGAATTCAATTAAAATTCAAATCAATGGAGGGACCACTCGCTAAGGCGGGGGCCTCGCATTGTGTATAATTCATGATAAGATCTGCGGGACTTTCAGCCGACACGCCTCGCCCCTTCGCTTCTTGCCCGCCCGTTCTTCCCTTGCTCGCTTCGTGCCCGCTCTCTCATTCTTCTCTTCAGTGCGGAGGAGGAGGAGGAGGAGAAGGAGGAGGAGGAGGAGGAGGAGGAGGAGGAGGAGGGGAGGGAGAGAGGGAGGAGGGACGGAGGGAGGGAGGGAGCGAAGGAGGAGGAGGAGAGGAGGAGCAGGAGGAGGAGGAGGAGGAAGAGGAGAAGGAGGAGGAGGAGGCGAGGGAGGAGGAGCGAGGAGGAGGAAGGAAGAGGAGTAGGAGGAGGAGGAGGCGGAGGGGGAGGAGAGGAGGAGGAGGAAGAGGAGGAGGGGAGGCGGGGAGAGGAGGAGGAGGAGGGAGGGAAGGAGAGGAGGAGGAGGAGGAGGGAGGATGGCGGAGGAGGAGGAGGAGGAGGAGGAGGAGGAGGAGGAGGAGGAGGAGGAGGAGGAGGAGGAGGAGGCGAGAGAGGAGGAGGAGGAGGAGGAGGGGGAGGAGAGAGGAGGAGGGAGGAGGAGGAGAAGGAGGAGGAAGAGGAGAGGAGAAGGAGGAGGCGGAGGAGGGAGGAGGAGAGGAGGAGGAGGAGGAGGAGGAGGAGGAGGAGGAGGAGGGAGGGCGAAAGGAGGAGGAGGACGGAAGGAGGAGGAGGAGGAGGAGGAGGAGGAGGAGGAGGGGAGGAGGAGGAGGAGGAGGAGGAGGGAGGAGGAGGAGGAGGAGGAGGAGGTAGGAGGAGGAGGAGGAAGAGGGGGAGGAGGAGGAGGAGGAGGAGAGGAGGAGGAGGAGGAGGAGGAGGAGGAGGAGGAGGAGGACGGAGGGCGAGAGGAGGAGGAGGAGGAGGAGGGCGAGAGGAGGAGGAGGAGGAGGAAGAGGAGGAGGAGGAGGAGGAGGAGGAGGAGGAGGAGGAGAGGGAGGGAAGGGAGGGAGGAGGGAGGGAGGGAGGGTGGAGGGGGAGGGAGGGAGGGAAGCGCAGGGGGGGAGCGGAGGGGGGGGGTCGCAGGCGTTCTCGTCGGCTCCTGGGGGGGCTCTCCTGCCTCGGCGGGCGCTCCGGC
The DNA here is from genome assembly GCA_963575745.1 of Prorocentrum cordatum. NCBI lineage: Eukaryota > Dinophyceae > Prorocentrales > Prorocentraceae > Prorocentrum > Prorocentrum cordatum. The sequence continues at coordinate 7,704 of CAUYUJ010018411.1, forward strand.
CGCCGCGCCTCGCCGAGCGGGCCGTTCGGGGGGTTGCCCGGCTCGTCCCGAGCGGCCGCCAGAGGCCAGAGCTGTGGCCCAGAGGCCAAACGTTCGGACGAGCCCTGACTTTATGTTGCTGCCATCGTACTTAAGGGCCACATGCCAGAAACAGTTTCGAGCACCCGTAAAAAAGTGCCGAAAGGGTGTCGAAAGTGTCTCCCAGGACCCGACACGCGAAAACCGACGAGTGTCGTTACTTGTTTAGGTGCCCGAAATTCTGTTCTGGCGACCACGGCTAAAGTAGGCTGGAACATCGTAACACTGACTGCAGATCCGCCGTCGTTTGGGCCAGTTCGCAGGTGGGGCGGAAACTTCGGCCCCGCTCTTCAAGCTCCGCTGGTGTCGATCTCCGCCCCACTTTGCCATCGCTGGTTCCGCCAGACCTTTGCGGGGATATCCGCACGACTTTTCTGAGGCGGAAGTTTCCGCCCTGCTTTTTCGCATCGGTCGGGGTGCAATTCCGACACACTTTCAAGTCGAAAATCAACCAAAGCACGGCGGATCTGGAGTCAGGGCTTGATGCTTGCAGTCCGAGGGATGTTCCTGGACCTCGGCTTCAGGGGGCCCGTGGTGCGGCCCCAGAAATTCAAAAATGGGCCCAAGGCGAAAAACTGCCACCGGAAAATGGGCCGGGGCCTCTGGGGCCGCGAATCGAAAAGTCACGTCAACGGATATCTGGGAGCGAGCCGCGGGTGGGTCTCGAAGAGTACCGCGATTGGGGTGCGGGGCGTGGCGCGGGGCGGGGCGCGGGTGGGTGTCAGGCGCAGGGCGGGTCGCGGGTGGATGGCAGCGCGGGGCGCGAGGCGGCAACGGCAGGACGCGAACAACAGCAAGAACCCGCGCCGCGGGGCCCCGCTTCGGCCTCCTCCTCCTCCTCCTACTCCTCCTCCTCCTCCTCTCGCCCTCCTCCTCCTCCTCCTCCTCCTCCTCCTCCTCCTCCTCCTCCTTCTCCTTCTCCTCCTCCTCCTCCTCCTCCTCCTCCTCCGCGTGGCACCCCGAAGAGCGTCGGAGCGGTCGGCCCCTCTCGCTCGGATGCCCCGAGCGCGCGGCTCGCCGCTGCGCTCCTCCGCGGTGGAGCACTGCTCGGAGCTGGTCCTGCCGCAGAAATAGCCCGCGGTCTTGTGGGCCTGGTCCCAGACGGAGTCCGAGTCCTTGCACGTCCCGAGGCTCGGGAAGTTGCCCTGTTTGCCCTTGTACTTCCTGTCGCGAACAACGTCCATCGACTTCCGCACCGTCCTGGTCATGGGCATCTCCTCTTCGCCGAACAGCAGGTCGATGTCCATGATAGCAGGGCGCTGCATCACCACCTTCTTGAACTTCCCGCCTGCATCCTCCCAGACGGACTTCTTGGCCATCAGGCGCGGGGTATACGACATCATGGCCCTGTCTCGACGCGGCAAAAAGTCCGCCACCGCGCCCCCTGACACGTTGAGGCGTGGTACAATGCCAGGTGCTGTCTGGTAGGCCGGGCTTCTGTCGGCCTTCTAAGTCCCCCCTTCCAACCCCGCCCACCACCCTTCCCTGCATGCCCCACCCCATCCCGGGGCAACCCAGGCGGCAAGACAGGTCCCCAGGGCTCTCCAGGGCTCCCGAATGCTTCCGAGACGGCCAGGGAAGACCACCGAGGCCGCCAAAACGGCCAAGCATCGCCTCAAAAAGCACCCGTCAACGGCCCCATGGCACGCCAAGAGGCACGAACGGGGCCCCGAGAGGCTTCCACGACGCGCAAGAGTCAATCCAGGGAGGCCAAAAACGCTCCAAGCTTCGAATCCCGATTCGCTCCCCACACGCTGCTTGCACTTCGGGGGCCTTGCGTGGGCCCCCCCCTGGCACCTCCCCCCCGCTCCTCGCCCCGGCACTGCCCCCCGGCAGGAGGAGGAGGAGGAGGAGGAGGAGGAGGAGGAAGAGGAGGAGGAGGAGGGAGGAGGAGGAGGGAGGAAGGGAGGGAGGGAGGGAGGGAGGCACCAGCAGACATTGGAGGAGTGCGGCGGGGGGTTCGCCCGGTGCTTGGTGGGCACGCGCCCGTGGACGCCTCCCGGGCGCCTCGTGGCCGGTCGGCGCGCGCCCGTGGGCGCCCGGAGGGCGCCGCGAGCCGCCTGCAGCATGGTCTGCACCGCTTCGCGCACGCCACACAGCCTGCACCGCATAGCTCGCACGGAGCAGTTTACACCGCACAGCTTGCGTCACATGCGCTGCACCGGGAAGCTCACACCCCACAGATTACACCACACATAGTTGCACCGCAGAGATCCACCACAGAGATCAGGCCACAGAGCTTACAAAAACGTAGCTTGCACCGCATATCAAACACCTTCCACCACATACCACGCCCCAAACAACTTCTACCACATACCTTACATCACGGACGGTACACCCTCCTCCTCCTCCTCCTCCTCCTCCTCCTCCTCCTCCTCCTCCTCCTCCTCCATAGCTTGCACATCGAGAGTGCAAGGGGTCCACGCAGGCAAGCATTATCACGCTGCGCCTGCCGCCCTCTCGGCCCGCGAAGGCCGAGGGCATCGAGGGAGCCAAAAGGACGCCTGCACAGCGCAGTGGAGAATCAAAAAAAAGACCCCCAGACGGCCCAAGACAGTTCAAAGACGGCCCATGTAGGCCTAATGAGAGCCCCTCAGGAATAGAGACGAGGCGTGTCACATGTTCTCGTCTTTCTGCACAGTGCTGCCCTAATTAGCACGGTGGCGGAACTCGACGCAGGCAGCTGGATAGCCGTCTGGGTGCCAGTCGCCCACCCTGAGCGAGCTCTCCCTGATCTCCTGTGGCGAGCCGGTTTTGCATCACTACACCATCTCCTGCTCCTCCTCTGCTGCTGCTGTGTTTCCTCATCGTTCTCCTCCCTGGCCTTCTCCGAGAAGCGCGGTTATAAAAGCCAGTGCCCGGCAGCGCTCTCTGGAAACGTTCTCACCAGGGTCGCGCTTCTGTTGGGCGAAAGCAGACAAATCAAGGTAAGGGTGTCTGAACTCCCTGCGATGGCGCCGCCACTCGGAAATCGAGCTCCGAGTTACGTGCTCGTGTTGCGTTCGACGCGTCGTGCGTGCGGAGCACCGACGCCTGCTACAAGACGCTCATCGAAGTCCTCCGCACGTTCTGTCTCTATTCCTCGAGGCCAGCGGCAGGGAGCGGTGTCGCTAAGATTTCGCGGCGGTGACGCGGTGGTGTCATGTGCTGCCGATGTGACACGTGGACGATGCCGAGTGGCATAGTGGGGTGTCGTACGGCCTCGCGCGGTGTCGTGCGGATGTCTTGCGGTGTCATGCTGCACCGTGCGGCGTCGCGCCGTGCCGAGTGTGGTAAATGTCTCGTGTCGCGCGGTGCCGTGCGGTGTCGCACCAGAGCCGCCAAGTAATGATGGCGAGGTGTGTGCTGTTGTGTGATCATCACGTTCCCGTATGCTACCTCGTGATATCGTGAGGTGCCGTCTGGTGTGGTGCGGTGTGGCGTGGTGTGATGTGGTGTCGCGTGGTGTCGCGTGGTGTCGTGCAGTGTCGCGCGGTGCCAGGAGGTGTCGCGGGGTCCCAGGTGGTGTCGTGACAGTGCCGTGCGGTGTCCCGTCGTGCAGCGCGGTGTCGCGTGGTGTCTGCCCAGTGATACCCTGTGAGCTCGCGCACGGGAGATGCGCCCGCGCCCGCGCCGTACCTGAACCCGCGCACGCGCGCGTGAGCTCTCGGAGCGCCAGCCCGCCTCCTCGCCGCGCTCGGCGCTCCTCAGCTCGCGGCGCCCCCGCGTGCCCTGGCGGTACGGCAGGTTCGTGTCGTGCTGGCCCCAGCGTTGGTTCCTGACACCGCGGGGATCATCCAACCTTGAACGATCGGCCGCTTCCAAAACGTAGGATCGCTCAACATCGACCAATTCTGGGTCGCTGGCGGCGCTCAGCGTTGAACGTCGGCGGCGTGGTCGCGGCTGGTCGAAACAACGCGAAGCCACAGTACCCCTCAAAAAATAGACCTGAGGCCCCACGAGGCACGAGGCCTTCAGAACCTAGGCCAGGAGGCCGGAGCAGGAAGGTGCCGGAGCAGAGCCCAGAGGGAACCGGGAGGCTTCGGCAGGGCCCAGGACTCACCAGTGGGCCCCTGAAGACTACGTCCGCCGTGGGCGCAGGCGCACAGAGGTGTCCCAGCAAGATGCTCCAGCAGAATGCTCGAGACCGCAGTGCGCGCTCGAAGCACCTTGGGCGTTACCCCCCTGGCATGGCTCTCGACGACGGGCGCTCGAGGACCTGGCGGGCGGGCGGGCGGAGCGCCCCAAGCGATGCGCGTTCCCCTGCGACACGATCGAGGATCTGGCGGGCGCTCGAAGAGGCCTGGGCGAGATCCTCCCACGACCGGCTCGAGCAGCTGGCAGGCGCTCCGGGACCCCCGGGGGACGCGCCCTGGCATGAGAGCTCGAGGGTGCGGCACGCTCAAGGGGTCCCCACGCCAAGACCCCCTGCACGAAGCCCCAGAATCCCGCAGGCGCCCCCTGAACCCAAAGCGGCAGTCATCCCACAGCACAGTCCTCGAGCATCCCACGGACACTCAGAGAGCCCTCGGTGGTAGTCTCGTGCATAAAGTTCGATCATCTGACGGGCGCTCCATGAACCCCAAGCGGTACGCCCTCGTATGAAGCTCTAAGATCTGGCGGGCGCTCCAGCAGCCTCAAACCAGGATCCCCCAGCACGTGCCCAAAGATCTGTCGGTCGCTCGAAAATCTCCGATTGGCATCCCCAAAATAATGCTCGATCACATGGCGGGCGCTGGAGGAGCCTAAAGAACATCCTCCCTCATGGGACTCAAGGGGCTACTTGGGCTATTTTTGGGGGAAGAGGGCGACCACACCTGCTCGAGTCAACGATGCGGCAGCTGCAAGGCGAATCGAAAGGTTGCCTATCTCACATCGGTTGCCTGCACGGTTTGCTGCATTAGTTTCCCTATCGCAGGTCGGTTTACGAGGCCTTCCTGAAGCTGGCTGGCGTTCCTCGCTACGATAGCAAAAGGAATGTGGAGGATAGCAAGGAGTGCGATGAGGGGTACTGGGAAGGAGAGCGAGGGAAGCAGGAAGAAGGCGAGGAAGAGGGAGGGATGCAGACAGGGGAGACGATGGAGGGAAGAAGCATGAATGATAAGAATACGTGGACGGGGGAGGCAGGAAGAGGAAGAGGAAGAGGGATGGGTCCAGGCAGGGAGAACGATTGGGGGAAGAGGCATGAAGGTAAAGAAGAAGTGCGTGGGAGAGGGAAGCATAACAAGGAAGACGGAGGGATCAAGGCAGGAAGGGCGATGGGAGTAAGAAGCATGAAGGATCACAAGGAGTGGAGGTCAACGACCGATGGGAAATCAGTGGGTGCTGGGGGGGGCTGCGCATATACATATATAATAATATATATACATCTCTACATTCACTAAACTGCGTGGCCAAGGAGGCGACATACTGACCCAGTCTGAGACTACCCGAGAGCCTGAAGGACCTCCAGAGCCTCTCTTTTTTCTCGGGACCGTGCGCGGCCAACACACGCTTAGATCTGAAATACACAAGCTCGGAGCGCGCTTGCCAGAGCCACGATCGCTGCAGGCGCGACCGAAACAGTCATATCACGTAACAGCTGCCAAGTAAGTGAAGGTAAGCTGGGCTCAGTGGAACACAGCAGGCGGGAGGTGGAGGGGACGCAGGAGGAGCAGAAAAAACTTGAGCACATTGGGCGATGGATCGGAGGGACCTGGCCACGACTCATGCCGCAAAGAAACATCAGTGATTGCTGCAATCTTTACATTCACTAAACTGCGTGGCCAAGGAGGCTACATACTGACCCACAGTCTGAGACTACCCGAGAGCCTGAAGGACCTCCAGAGCCTCTCTTTTTTCTCGGGACCGTGCGCGGCCAGCACACGCTTAGATCTGAAATACACAAGCTCGGAGCGCGCTTGCCAGAGCCACGATCGCTGCAGGCGCGACCGAAACAGTCACTTCACGTAACAGTTGCAATATACCTTGCATTCGACCAAAGGGCCGGTTGACGGAGGGCCGCGAGCAGGCGACTGGACAGAGTGGCAGCGGCGGTCGAGGCAAGGCGCTGATCGCCTGGCTGCAACTTCTGAAACACGGCGTGCAGACGGGCGTGTTTCTCGTATCTAGACACACTGCGATGGTCGGCCCATTTTCCTCGGCGACGCACTTCCTCAAGGGTGTAAGCCTTGGTGTATGCATCCGTCGAAGGACCACCGTGGCGCAGGCAGTGGGGTGACAGACGGAGATGCGAGATGCCGAGCCGCACAACCGAATCCTTGAAACATTTCTCGAACTCTCGAAGCCCGAAAGGGAAGATGAAATGATCACACTGGACGTGAGGGAAGATGATCACCAAAGCTCGAGCGATCCATTCCCGTCCAGCGACCTCGCCGACCACGATGCTGTCATCGCAGGCGCCGGTCTTCGAGGGTTGGCCTGATTCGGCTGGGGACAGTCGGAGGCACCAGCGATCATAAACCTCGTGAACTGCAGCAGCCAGTGGCATGACGTTAGAACGGCACAGGGTGCATCCCACGCCAGGCCGCAGATAACAGTCAAAGCACAGGACGACTAAAAAGGCGGCAAGCGCCAGACCATGCTGGAGCATGTCGTCAGCGATCCACCACGCGATCTCGAGAGGAGCTGGATCGCGCGTCCCGCCCAGCTCAAGGTTCCGCCATCCAGCGAGCGCAGCACGGCTCCTGATGTAGAGCCTCCGATCTTTGTGAGGCATCTCAGGATGGCACCACGCAAAGCCATACAGGGCGGAGCGGGCTACTGACTGCGGCTCCCCGCTCAGGAACAGAAGCTCCATGAACCTCTCCAGCGCCTCGTCGACGTGATCAGCAGTGTCCGACAGCAGACCGCTGCGGCGGGCGAAGGCGACGAACTTGTTGTTAGCGTCCGTGTAGGCCTGGCGGGCCCCTGCCGACCGGATCGCGCGCGCCCTCAGGAACCCTGGTCCTCCTTCCGCTCCGAGACGTTGAGCACGCGCAGCGGCAAGTTGGACCCGTGCCCCAGGCGCCTGTCGCCCCGGCCCAGGGCGAGATCCAGCGACGCGGGAGGTGGCTGAGCTCGAGCCGCGGCCGTTGGGGACCGGCCCCAGCGTCTTGACGCAGCTCCTCTTGCCAGGCATCCGACAGCCGGGCCTCGCCAGGAGCGCGCCCTGCCCCCCTCGGAGCGGCGCAGCGAGCGGCCCACGCCCACGATCGGCACAACTGGGGAGAATACGAGGCTGCAAGACTGGTCTTCCACTTCCAACGATGATGTCCGTCTTGAGCCGATAGTCGTACATTCCCCGGAAGGATCTCGTGAGGCCCCCGACATTCACACCTCGGACTCAGGCTATTCAAGGAATCACAATTAGTCGCTAGTAGGGTCGGCTTCTTATATGAACAACCGTATCGACAACAGTCATACTCGACAAAGAACGCGTCCGAATATTCCAAGGCCTTCAGGATCTCGGGTTGCCTAAACAGGGATGAGGTCTTGGGGTTCTCGAGGGAGAAGTATACCTTCAGATCCGTGCAGAGCTTGATCAACCTTGCAGTGAACCGAACGTGCTCCCGAGACACCCGCACCGACGATTTTGCAGGTCGAGACTTCCTCGCAATACTCCACGGGGTACACGGCGTCCCAAGATGCAAGTACCAGATGCGGCCCTCGTTGAGCCACCTGATCACGACGTCCTGGACCCCCCGCTTCTCGAGATTGAACTCCGGACCCTCGGCGATATCGAACGGCACGGACACCCTGAGGCCCACCTCGGCCATCCCAGAAGTCAGAGCCCCACAGCCAGAGTAGAGCTCCAAGAAGGCTGGCGCGAAGCGTCTCGAAGAACGTGGCGAAGGCGGCGGACGAGACAAAGACTGCTGAGCTCTCACCTCCCTGCCTGGCTGACGGGACGGCGCAGGCCGAGAGGTACTCATTTTCAGACCCAGTGAATCTCCTGCAAGTGGCATTGCTCCCCGCGGCCGGAGAGGGCGTCGGGCATCGGGCCTGTCGTCCCGAAGCCGACGAGAGAGAGCTGACGAGGCCGAGCAGCGCGGAGGGCCCCGAGAGGTTGTGGCAACATGATGTGTTTCGTCGTCGAAACGTCTCGATCCCTCGTCTGCGGGATTTCGTTCGAATTCGATGTATCGGAGCCTCAGGTCGATGCCACATCCAATCGAGTAGGCGGCACACCTGCGGGCCAAGGCAAGCAGGCCGAAGTCTTTAGCTCGGCCTTTCTCGAGACAGCACAGTGAGGAGAGGTTATCGGACAGCACGAGGAGTCGACGTCCACGACCTGAACGAGTAGACGACTCTCTGCGGAGCGCCATCAGAATCACCCTCCCCTCCTTCATATGGATGGCCTCGCCCCTCTTCCACCTCCCCTCGAATAAGGTACGCCAACGACCAGGCTCGACAACGTCCTCGGGAAGGATCGGGACCATGCCAACTATCTCCTTCTGCTCTAGCTGTCTACGCTCCTTACCACGTAGTTTACAGGACTCCAAAACGAAAACCACCCGACTCCAGAACGCCCGAAGACGGGTTGGGTATCCCAGCAGACTCCAGAAGCCACCGTGAATATGATGTGTCAGGCACCTCAAGATCAGCAGACCAGCCAGGGTTCGGGGGCGGCAGGCCCCCAGAGGTCCTCAAGGTGTCCCCGCGATCCCCCTCCACCTCCACGAACCGCCAACGCTCCTTCCACCTAGAAAGCTTTCGGAACTCCGCGGGGCCCATGGGGGTGTCCATGACGGCGCATCCCTTCCCTGACGCGTCTCCACAGTAGGCTCGATCCGAAGGCGGAACTGACAGCCGTGCCTCGGCCAAGAAAACGAGCCCCGCCATCACGCGGAACTCACGCTTCACCTGGCCAAGTAGCTCACAGGTACGTCCTAGGCTGTCGTTCACAAACCGATAGGCGTGGGCAAAGACAGACATCGCCGGCCTCAGGAGGACAAGGTAGTGGATGCAATGACCCAGCAAAACACGAACTGCCTCTCCAGTCACCCGACGCAACTTCAGAAGACACTTAATCCCAAGATACAACCGCCACGCCCTCTCAGGCTTGTGACGAATACTGCACCTGCTCTTGTCTATCACGATGCCCACATTCTTGACCAGCAGGGCGCCCCCGCCCTCCTCGTGCAACGTGAACCCCACACTCTCAAGCTCCCTCTTGATCGCAGCGTAATCTGACGAAACCTCGGAGCACGAGAGGCCGACTGTGGCAAGGTTATCCACATAGACACTCGAGACGGGACCAGATCGAAGATCAGGAGCGGGGAGCCCCTCTTGCACCAACCGATGCTTCCCGCCGATAGCCACGGAGGTGAAGTGCTTCACCGAGGTGGTGCAGAAGTGCAGGGCCCAGGACCAGCCTTGTGACATCCCAAGAAAGACAGGAAAACACTTTCTCCGTGGGCCGGGCAGGGCGAAGCCTCTCGAGGTCGTTGTCGAAGATCTGCGAGAGACCGAACTCGGAGCATCGGACGGGGTCGTCTAGGCCGAACCACTCGGCCATCGACTCGACCGAGAACTGATAGAAGGCGTCCTCCACGTCACCAACACAGACGGAGAGGTTCGGGACCTCGGCGATCGGGCCACACCCCTGCGCCAAGCTAGCGAGCTCATCCTGGTCGAGCCAACCGTCAAGCTGCGAGAGGGCGCCAGCTCCGCCTAGTCTAGTCTTCGGCGGCAAGCGGCGGTGGCCGTTCGGCATCCGGGCGCCCGCGATAAGCCTGATCCCACGGCGAGACGACTTCCACACAAAGAATATCCCCACCTTCGCCTTGATACGAGTTCTGAACCCCAGGAGTCCCTTGTCATAGAGCTTACGATAGAGGTCGAGCCGCGCCGACCGATCCTGTCGCAAGTGGGGGTCCCAGTAAGGCCTGAAAGTCGGGTGCTCCTCATTCCAGGCATCGATCTCGGGTGGCGAGCGGACGAGGTACCTATCTGGATGAATCAAGAAGGCTGCCTCCTCGGGCGGCAGCAAGTCGACGGCGGGCTTTGGCACCGTCTTGCCCTTCACGATCTTCAGAAGATCGGGCTGATACGGGGCGAGGTTCTTCTCGCCAACGCAGCACAGGTCATTTGCCTTGAGAAGCCCCCAGAAAGCTCCCCGAGCAGTCATCCCAGCCGGCATCGGCCCATAACTCCCAACGACGTCTCGAACACGATTCATCACAGCAGTCTGGGTGAAGGAGAGGCGCGGCGGTAACGAAGCCCCAAACCAGGCACCTCCTGAACGGATCGAAGAGGCGGTAGAGGCAGCCAAAGTGTTGTGGCTGCGCGCCGCTTCGGCAATCCTGAGCTGTCTGCTTCTTCGAACAGTTAACCCAGGCGCTTCACGGTGCGGAGGGGGCCCACGATCACCACGTCCAGCGACGGAAGGCACTGGCAGCGGGAACGGATCACCATGCTTGGGCCCACCTCCTCTGTCCAAAAACTCCCCACTTAGTACTCGGGAGGCTCGGCAGGGAAGTGTCTCATCCTTGCCCCCCGGAGCCAAGGCGGTCATGATGTCTGCCCCTCCTGCTGGCCAGCAGGAGAGGCCTTTGCCTTCGCCTCGGACTTCAGGTCGGGAGGCCCATCACGATTGTCAGAACGATGACGCTCGGCGGCCAGCACCTCACGCCACTCCCGTTGGGCCTCCATCGTCTTGGCCTCCTCCTTCTGCTTGCTGCCGAGCCAAGTGTCGTAGCCGTGCAAGCGGGCCCTGCCGATCTCGTCGCAAGCCCGATGGTGCCGATGTCCAGGCCCGCAAATCCGGGATCACGTTGAACCTGCTGGATCACGTTGAACCTGAGCACCGCCTGCTCGGTGCAGGCGAGGTTGGTCGAGTCGATCTGGTCGTAGCCGATCTCGAGCCTCACGATCTGGACAAGGTTCCGAAGCTCACGTGCCACGGACGAGTTCTCGCTGACCCCAGACTTATGCATGAGAGCTTCGAGCCACACCTGGAGGTCACCGCCGTTCCCAAGGTCCGACTCGAGAAACTCCTGGATAGCCTTTGGCCCAGGATGAGGCCAGCCTGCGAAAGCCTTGGGCGTCACAAGCTCCATCGCCTCCGACAGCGGCAGCACTCGCCTTTGCACTGAGTTCAGGAAATGACCAAGCAGCCGTAGGTCGCCCGAAGCACCGCCAGGCAGTCGACCCCGCTTCCGAGCAAGCCTCGCATCGTGGTCTGAGTCCTTCACGAGCTCGACCAGCTCGGTGATGCCGTCGATGAGAGCCAACCGCTGAACTCTGACACCATCATCGCGATCATCGGTGGAGTCAGCGAGCTCCGCGGCAGTGACGACCTGATCAAACTCAGCCGACGAGGGGTCCGCCACACGCCAGCTGGAGCCTGCCACGCCCCCCGCCCCTGGTGCAGGAGCACCCCCCAGCACCTCAGTGATCTCGCGCGCCTGCTCGTGCATGGTGGCGATCCGAGCAGGGGCTCGCAGCGGCCCTCGAAACACGTACATCGTCGCACCCAGGTCGACCGGGAAGGACCCGCTCCGAGCCAACGGCCGCACATCAACCCCATTGAAGTCCCCCTCATAGTCATCACCGTCTGGGGACCCTCTGATCCACCGAAGAGCAGCCACCCTGGAGAACAAGACACGGTGGTGGTAGAGCAGCCCAGCAGCGTCGTCGTTGTAGCAGACGAGAGTCTGCATCTTGTCTGCGTCTAGAGTCCGATCGACCGCCGCCATGCCTCCACCTCCTCACGAGACGCTGGTCCCTGCAAGGCGGCAGACGTGGACGACCGCACCACTCGGCGACGCCCTCCGCACCTCCCGAACACGTAGCCGAGGAGCAGACACAGCAAGCTGAAGCTCACGGCGAACTCCAGTGGCACTGTCCGCCCGCCGTTCGGCGGGCCCGCAAGGGGTGTCGACGCGCCCGGGCACTCAAGACAAGGCGGTGCTGCAGCACAGGTACAGGCGGGCGCCGCTGGGCACACCAGTGGGCACCCCACCGCCTCCTTGACGATCTCGAACACGGGCTCGCAGACCTCCGCCGCGGCGGGCGGAGCAGGGCAGGTGCACTCGCACCTGGTCGGTGCGATGGCGTCTCGGGTGAGCGTATATATGAAGTGGGCGGTCGATGAATAGGAGATGGCCCACTCAACCACATGCTGCTGACCTTTGCAGCTGAAAAAACTTGAGCACATTGGGCGATGGATCGGAGGGACCTGGCCACGACTCGTGCCGCAAAGAAACATCAGTGATTGCTGCAACATATACATACATACATACATACATACATATATACATACATACATACATACATACATACATGCATACATACATACATACATACATGCATGCATACATACATGCATACATACATACGTATATAAATACAGATACACGTGCATACAGTAATTCATACACGTACATCCGTAGATACGTACGTACGTACGTACGTATGTATCTACACACATACATGCATGCACACATGCATGCATGCATGCATGCATACATACATATAGACACATATACCTACATATATACATACAGACATATATGCATACGTACATACATACATACATGCATACAGACAGACAGACAGACAGGCAGACAGACATGCATGCATGCATATATACATACATACGTAAATACATACATGCATGCATTCATGCATGCACGCATACAGACCTGCATACATACATACATACATACATCCATCCATGCATGCATGCATGCATACAGACATGCAGCTATGCATACATACATACAAAAGACAGGCAGGCAGAGACACACATACAGAGAGGCAGACAGACAGACAGACAGACAGACAGACAGACAGACAGACAGGCAGACGGACAGACAGACAGACACACAGACACGCATACATACATACATACATACAAACAAACATATGAGACAGACAGGCAGACAGACAGACAGGCAGACGGACAGACAGACATACAGACATACAGACATACAGACATACACACACGTAGACATGCAGACATGCAAGCACACATGCATACATACATGCATGCATGCATACATACATACATACAGAAGAAAACACAAACAACACAAACAGACTGAACAACAACAAAAAACAATCCTCGCGCAGGTGCTGGCCTACCGCGTCCTCCACAGGCTGCTGGAACAGCCAGGCCGACTGAGGCTGCACCTTCTGATAGGCCGTCTCCTCGAACTCCATGCGGAAGAACTCCTCCAGGAGAAGAAGACGCACCAGCATAAGCATAACCATGCGGAGGTCTGCACGGACCTCCGAATGTTTATGCTGATGTAGATTTCTCTTCGTCGATCCTCGTCGCTCTCCACCAGCAGGTCCCCAAAGACAAGGTCCGAGACGCCGTGGTCAAAGGTGAAGGAGGCGGAGGAGCCCCCAGCAACGTCGGACTGGACCTCCCACACGTAGTCATCGTCCTTGCCGAGAGCAGAGCCGGATCGCCAGTATTCCGAGCTCGCTGCTTCGTTGCTGAAACCTTTGTTGGTGACTTGCGTGCCACCTCTCCTGAACTGCATGCTCAATTTTCCGATGGCATTGCCGTGGGCGATGGACATGGACACGGTGAAATTGAGGCCATCACCGTACTTCTGAGTGAGCGACTCGAGACTGCGCGCATCCTGCTCCTGATCTTCAGCATCGAGACTCTGATCGCTCACTGATACACGTCTCGCTCGTGCGGCTGCAAGGATCGCAATAAGGAAGCAAACACGCCCCGCCATGCTGAAGGATGACGCTGCGGCTGGCAGCTGCTGACTGGTATTCTGATGTATTTTGCCAACACTGACACAAATGTTCTAAGCTGAGACTGGGCCCAAAAGAGCTGACATCAGGAAAAAATGCGCGGGCGCCTGTTTTCGTAATCTGCTGAACGGCCCACAAGGAAACACAACCTCTACAGGTGCAAATATCTTCGCACCACTCCGTCACTAATCCATCCCAACAGAGCAGGTCACTGGGAAAGCATACCCACAGTCCTGCTCAACCATGCCTCTCCGAATACGGAACCACTCGCGCTGGCCTTGGCTTGGAGCCCATGGATATCACCACCCACTCCCTTGTCTGACCGTCGTCCTGACCCTAAGCTGAGCCCATCCAGCGGGGTATCCCAGCAACCAGGAAAACGCATACGCAGCATACCCTCTGGACTCGTTCGACCTCGACACAAGCAACGCGTGCCACGTGGACTTCCAAGGCGCACGCCAAGGAGCGCGCCCGGCCAAGAGCTCAGCGGCGGACCCGGCCGTGGCAGACGGGACGCCCCAGGAGGTCAAGGAAGGACGGACAGCGACAGAGCGCGCCTCGAACCTCGAAGTCTAACACGAATCGAGGACCGGGGCACCTCTCGACACAAGGACGGAGAGGCGGAACTCGAGATGCGGTGGCCCTGGAGGATGTCTCTGGCACCGCGGCCGTCCAGGACGCTCTCAGAACCCCGTCCCAAACCCACCCGATCGAGGTTCAATCCCTGTGGACGGCCGAGATGGGCAGGGAAAAAAAAATACTATGCCCAACAACACATGTTGTCGAGAACCGACAGCGGCCGCTGTTGCGCAGGCGGCAGTGTGCCTCAAATGGGCAACGTCCGCGGCGCGCGCGGGCCCGCTTGGTAGCATTTTCTGAAACTGTTGGAAGCCCTATCGTTTTAAGAATTCGCAAGAACGCGCGAGCACGCTTTCTTTGAACATCCGTCTTGCGAAACCATGTGTTTTCACATGTTTTTGGGGCACTCGATTTTGAAATCCTTACGACACCTAGGGTTTGTTGATGGATTCTGGCATGCGCGCGCGACGACGCGCGCGTGCGCACTTAGTCTCAGCTTTCGCATGGGATCCATGACAACTGATAATTTGTGGTAATCGAGTGCGCGCGCATAGTATTTTTTGCAGCGGATAAAGAGCTCATATCTAGGATGTAAGATGGGGCAGACTCGTATGTAAATTGCAATACAAAAAGGTGTACCGATAAAGCCGGGGGGGTAGAATCTATTCACCTTTACAGAAAAATTGTGGTGCAATTCACTTTGACTGTCTTGAAGCTGTCTCTCCACTGCTCGGGCAAGCATCCCACCCTCCCACCCGCAACTTGGTCGCAAGACCTCTTGAGACCGTAACGGCAGGTACCAAATTGCAGTTGGCAACGACACCGACGCCGACGACAACAGCGACAACGACGACGACGACGCCGCCGACACCGACTACGACGACACCGACGACGTCTCCAACGACTTCGACGACAACGACGACAACGACGACGATGACGACGACGACGACGACGAAGACGACCACGACGACGACGACACCGACGACGACGACGACGACGACGACGACGACGACGACGACGATAACAGCGCCGGCGACGACGACGACGACGACGACGACACCAACGCCGACGACGACGACGACGACGACGACGACGACGACGACGACAACGACGACAACGACGACGACGACGACGACGCCGCCAACGAAGACGACGACGACGACGACGACGACGACGACGACGACGACGACCAGAGAGGAGGGAGGACGACGACGGCGACAACGACGACAACGACGAGGAAGGAGGGAGGACGGCGACGACGCGAACGACGAAGAAGGAGGGAGGACGGCGACGCCGAAGACGACAGCGACGAGGGAGGAGGGAACACGACGACGACGACGACGACGACGATGACGACGACGACGACGACGACGACGACGACGACGACGACGGCGACGAAATAGGAAGGACGACGACGAGACGCCGACGACGGACGACGATGTCGAGGGAGGAGGAAGGACGACCACGGCGACAACGATGACGGACACGACGACGACGCCAAAGAGGACGACGACGACGAGGAAACAGAGGACGAAGACGGCGACAACGACGACAACGACGAGGGAGGAGGGAGGACGGCAACGACGACGACGACGACGACGACGACGCAAGAGCGCGCGCGCACGCTTCTGTTGAAAATCCATATTGCCAAACACTATGGTTTTGAATATGTTTGGGGACATTCGATTTTGAAATCCTTCCGAAACTGAAAGATTTTGAAAGATTTCGGCATGCGCGCGCGACGACGCGCGCGCGCCAAATCTTGTGCAAAGGATTCTCGCGACGGCACGCGCGCAAGGGCGTTGGAACAATTACGAAATGCGCACGCACGAAGTCCGTCTGGTAGTATTTTTTGAAATATCGAATATGCACGCGCGACGACGCGCGCGTGTGCACTTCGTCTTATTTGTTGCAGGGGATTCTCGGAAACTTCTGATTGCTGATAAACGAGTGCGCGCGCAGAGCATTTGTTGCAAAGGATGGCGGGGGGGAGAGAAGCCGGTTTGGCTGGGGTAATATGAATTCAGATTTAGGGTGGACGAATGTGCAGAATAAACATGAAATCGCTATACCCCAGGGGGGATAATTAATTTCGGGTGGGAGGGAATGTCTATTCTTCCTGTAGAAAAAAGGGTATATACGCGGTGCAACCCATGCAATGCAACCTATACGGTGCAATCTGTGTGGCGACGGTGCGTCCTACTCAAGCGGGGCCCGACATGCCGTTGGTCTTCGTGCCCATTCTTTCCGTGTCCACGCGTCGTTGCTGGCGCGAAGCTGGGAGAAGACGCCGTTGCTGGCGGGGCAACGCGGGCGGGTCCGCGACAGCCTGGAAGGGCGGCGCCACGCCCACCCGCGCTCTTCGAGCAGAGGAGATGCGGAGCGGGCAGATGCCACCATTATGTGGGCAATAATGTTGTCTGCCGTCCCAGCCGAAGGATCAGGAAGGATGCGCCCGCCTGCCTCTAGCGACGCGACGTCCCTCACCTTGAGAGGGGGCAGGACGGTGGACCAACGCTGGGGAGGTCGTCCAAGAGGCTGGCAGCTGGCCGCGGGGGCGGCGTTGAGGGGCGGCTGTGTCTGGCTTGCGCGTGGGCAAGGGGGCTTTGGTAGTCTGCGCGGCGATGTCCAGGCGACGGGCTGCGCCGATGACCGGGCAAAAGCGCGGAGGACCTAGGTGCGTCGGCGCAGCTGCAAAAGGCCCGGCGGCCACGCGAGGATACCGAGCGGCTGTCGGAGGAGTGGCTGGTAGATGCGCGCGGGGTTGGAGTGCGCCTGGGGGGTCTGCTGGCGGTGGCCGAGCTGGGGGTGCCCCAGCTGCGAGGCCGACGGCGCGCTGGACTGCGATCCTGCTAGCACTGCCGCCGCGCGGCTGAGGGGGCAGGAGCGGCCGTGGGCTGTGTAGCCCAGGGGGAGGCAGCCAGTGAGCTAGCGCCCCCCGGCCCTGGGTCGGGGCC
>CAUYUJ010018411.1:35000-40000 GCA_963575745.1 Prorocentrum cordatum
ACGGCACTCGGCGTTGCTCCCGGAATCAGTCAGGCATCGTGCACAACAATGGTCCCAGTGCTACCAGACGCCCCACGACAAGGTAGGGTTACGTCGGGCCTGTCCCTCTACAGGAGGAATATTCAAACACAGTAAGAAATAAATCGTCTGGGGACGATACTTAGAGATATTTATATAATTGTTGACTATTGTTTGGCTTTTCCTGAGGTTTTGTATCTGTCATCCAAAATCCGCCTGCAGGGGGACACGCCCGACCTAAAGGTAGGGGGGCGAGGGCTGATGGTGAAACCACAGAACGGTTTACGCGTGTGCGTGTGCTGATCGCTTATCGGCCTCGGGATGGAAAGCCGGTCCTGGAGAACGGGACGAGACTTCTTGGGACCACGTGTGGCAAAAGCCGTACATCGGACCTCCTGTCACCGGCTCACATAGATCATGGTAGCGAATGAGCGCGCATTATTGAAACAACTTAATGAAAAAAACAGCAACTTGCCCAAGCGAGAAACGGATTTATGGAGTGGCACCGCCTAATCAAAGCAAGAGAAGACATCATTGAGTAAACGCAGGCACCAGTTTACTACAGTTTACTACATGCAAACGCGGATGCTCTAAATCTGGGGCCGTCTTTCGATTATCAGAGCGTGAATTACCTACCCCGCTTTCGCTTCCAGGCAAAATCAAGCCATACCACGCGCCTCCTCGTCAAGCGGCCTGACCAGTACAGGCTGCAATCTAGCATCGTTTGGTATCTCTTGGAAGCGAGGGTGGTCAAAAGCGAGGTAGGTTTGTTTTCCCCCTAGATTACCATGCCCTGAGCGACTCGCTCACCTTGGCAGTTGGGGGGGCCCAGGTGCCGCCCCACGATCCCGCGTCGCCACGGCAGTCGAGAAAAACGGCGCGGCGCGCGCTCGCGAGGAGCGGCACTGCTTACAGAGCGCCTCGGAGGAGGACAAGGTACCCCAGATTTCGTAATAAAAGGGGGAGGGGGTCTCAACCCTCCCAGACGAGAAGTTTTAGACCCCCCCCCCGTAGGAGGGTTCTCCCACGGGGGGGGGGTCTGAAATGGCTTGTCTTGGAGGGTCCAGGCCCCCTCCCTTTTATTACGACATCTGGAGTACCCATACCTCTGCCCTTCGCCCGTTTTCCCCTTTTCTGGGCCGCCTCGGAGGTCCTCGTCGCCACCGTCGGGTTCGCCTCGAGATTCTGGTCAGAGCGCACCACGGCAGAGGTCCGTGGAGCAGCGGCATCGGTACCTTTTGGCTCCCCCAGAGCCGCTGCGGATGGCGGCCGGCCCACACGCAGTTGACCCCACGCTTCCCCGTACCGTTGCGCTCGCTCCGCTCCGCGGTCGGCCGCATGCTGGGGAGGCCCTCGCGTCGCCCTCGCAGCGCTCTCGCGTCGCCCTCGCAGGCCTTCGCGTCGCTGGCGGCCTGCCTGTCGCCGGAGCCGGGCGAGCGGCTGCTGCACCTGGGCAGGCAGCCTGTCCCCGGGGCCGGCGGCCCCGGGGCTCCGTCGTTGGTCGGATCTTTCCTTTCTCTGGGGCGTCGTCGGCGTCGTCGTCGTCGTCGTCGTCGTCGTTGTCGTCGTCGTCGTCGGCGGCGGCGGCGTCGTCGGCGGCGGCGGCGGCGTTTGCGTCGGCCTCGGCGTCTGCGGCGGCGTCGGCCTCGGCGGCGGCGGCGGCGACCCGGTCGAGGAGGGAGCGATCGGGGGTGGCCCAGAGGGGGCTGATGACTATCGGGGGCGGCAAAGAGGGGGGTGATGACTAGGGGGGGTGGATATCATGGCGCGGGCCATGATTTTCCCCAGATTTCATGGCGCCTCCTCTGTTCTTTCATTACGTCCCAGGCCCCCCCGCTGGGCCGCGCACATGCCGCCGGTCATGATTTGCACCCCCCCCCTCTTGGACACCCCCCTCTTTGCCGCCCCCGAGATCGAAATTCCCAGAGGTCCAACGCATTGACAAGAATCATGACGGAGTTTTCTTCGTATTTTCAGCCTCGAGGGGCCCTCGCCGGGCCCCGGGACCGTCAACAAGACCATTCAGGATGAAGAACCGGTCCTGAGGAGTGGGTCGAGACTTCGGGGACCCCGTATTCAAAAAACCACGACATCGGTTCTTTGGGATTCGGGGGCAGCCAAGAGGGGGTGATGACTAGGGGGGGGTGGATGTCATGGCGGGGGCCATGATATCTCCCCAGATTCGGGGGTGCCGAAGAAGAATAACAAAACGCCATAAACACGACCTTGTGGCGCTCCGTGCGGATTTGTTGGATCGGCGCCTGGCCCCCCCCCCCGCGGCGCCTCTGGCGCCGCCCCTGGCGCGCTCCGCGCTGATTTCGAAATCCGCGCGGAGCGCCAAAAGTTTATTTTTATGGCGTTTCTTTTCTCCTCTAAAGAGGGGGGTGATGACTAGGGGGGGGTGGATCTCATGGCGGGGGCCGTGGTATCTCCCCAGATTTCATGGCGCCCCTTCTAATTTCAGTACGCCCCCGGCCCCTCCCCCCCGCTGGGCCGCACACGTGCCTCGGGCCATGATTTTCGCCCCCCCTCTTGGGCGTCCCCCCTCTTGGATGCCCCCGAGAATGGGTATCGAAGGACAGCGCGGCTCACCTTCCCATTCCTTCCTGGCGTCCGGAACCTCAGATCACCCAGGGCCCTGGTCATCCCCTGGACGGCCAAGCATCTACAAGCAGGCCGGCCCTCGACACAAGGCAGGCCAGCAAAACGGCCATGCCTGGTCCCGTTCCAGGACGGCCACGACAAGCCCCGAAGGTGACCCCGAGACTTTCCCTCACAGCGCGAGGTCCTCGGGAAGATTGGGAAGGCCTCAAGTGTGAACGCCCGGAACTGGACGAAGAAAATGGGTACAGTCGGGTTCCATTAGTAGGTCGGCCCTGCGAAATCAAGGGTGCTCTTGTGTCCTGTGCATCGCGCGTCGTGTGCTCTGCGGCCGAAGGGCAGGGTACCCTTGCGTCCTGTGGTTTCCGCGGGTGTCGGTGGCTTGGCCCGCGGCGGTCTGAGCGCGTCGCGCCGGCGGGAGGTCGCGGCCCTTGTCTAGGGTACCCTGTCGCGGGGTTGCGAGTCGGCCGCGGGTAACCGCGGTCGGCGCCTCGGCAGGGTACCCTTGTGTCCTCTGGTTTTGGAGGCCATATTGCCGTCGGAAGAGTCTTGTGTCCTGTCGCGCGTCCTGTGCGCAATAACCCGCCTGTACGATGCCCAGCAGCAGATGTTGTCCAAAGCCGACAGCGGTCGCTGTTGGGCAAGCGTCCTTCTGTCTCAAATGGACACCGTCTGCGGCGACACCGACAGCGAGTCCTGTTCAAAATGAGCAGGAAATGCTCGCGGTCTTCGTCCCCCAAAGCTGCCGCCTGCCCAGCGGCCGCTGTCCTTTTTGTTTGGATCACATTACTGTTGAGCATCGCACCTGTTTTTTTCCGTACCCACTTGGGGCGTTCAAATTTTAGATTTTCGAATTTTGTTCTGCGTCGGGGCGTTTTTCCCCGCGGAGCCGGATGAAATTCCATGCCCACCGCTGACTGACCGACTGAATTGATTTGCGCTGAACTGCATTGAATTTCACTGAGCTGACTGAACTGGAGGGGCACTTTTGACAATACATTTCAAACCAGCTAGGCGCAACCGCAACCGCAACCAGGAGACACGTTTCACCCTGCCCGCGGGCGCAACCGCAAACGCAACGAGGCGACACATTTCAACCCGCGCGTGGGCGCAACCGCAACCGCAACGAGGCGACACATTTCAACCTGCCCGCGGGCGCAACTGCAACCGCAACCAGGCGACACGTATCGACCCGGCCGCGGGCGCATCTGCAACCGCAACCAGGCGACACGTGCCGCGCTGGCGGCCTGCGTGATCGAGGCGCGGCACAGGCTTCTGCTCATTCGAGGCCCGCTGCTTCCCGTCTGTCCTTCCGTTTTTTTCTGGACGTCGGCCTCCGGGCCCCGGTGTCGGGCCCCGGTCGCAGGCCTCGAGGTTGACACCTTGACACCCACACCAATACCGGCGGCGTGCCTCCACAGAGGGAAGCATGATCCCGGTCTCGGTGATGGTGGTAATGTCTTGGCTTCCAAGGCGGCCGAAGTATTTCCACCAACACCGAAATCTAGGATCTAGGAGCATCTTCTCCCTGTGCCAAGTTCCAGGACTCCAGCCCGGGGCCATCGCACGAGCCACGCGAGAGAGCGGGGTCGGCTGCGCCGGCAGCCGCGCGCGCGCTGCCCGCGGGAGCTCGCGCCGCAGGCGCCCTCGCCTCCCGTGGTGCCTGCCGCGCTGGCCTTGGCATCGCTCGGACGTGTGCCTTTTCGGAGGGCACCAACTATACACCAACACCGATCCTGGCCCAGGATCACCCTGGGCCCATGATCGGTGTATATGCCTTCTTGCCCAAGGCAGGAGGGCGTATACACCGATCCTGGGCCCAGGGTGATCCTGGCCAGGATCGGTGTTGGTGTATAGTTGGTGCCTTCCTACCTTTGGTTCGGCGAGGACCATCGAAGAGCATCCTGGATCACCGTGCCGAAAAAGAGAAGCGCAGGCAAACGGAGCATGCACGGGCAAGGGACGTCCGAGCGATGGTTGGTTGCGGCCCGCGTCGCAAGATCGCTGGCCATCACGCGTAAAGCCCCTTCCTTTTCGTGGCTCAAGAGGATCCGGGACAGAACTCGTGATCGTTGTCTGATTCATTGTTTTGCCGATCGGCGTGGGCCCTCGCACCCCCCCTCCCCCCCCTCATGGGGTGGATCTTGGCTGTTTTTGCGCGCCTGTTTCGAGCAGGTGGAGTCGCCCCCACAAGATACACCGTTGCAAACAGTCGCGCTAAGCATAGGTCTGGAGCCAGGCCCCCCCCCCTCCCCCCCCTTTCCGCCCGACGGTGGAGGGAAACAATTAGGAAACACCCCTCCCTGCCCCCCAAACTCCAAGTTGGCACGCGCGGGGGAGACTGCGGTCGCGGTGCAGCCCGTCGGACCCACCGCCAACTT
>CAUYUJ010018411.1:45000-98062 GCA_963575745.1 Prorocentrum cordatum
GATCGCAGCACCATCCCCGCCACGACGTGCTCCACCACGCCCAAGGTCGGATTTTGGCTCCTGGGTCCTTAGCAAAGGGGGATTTCCAAATATGTGCGCAATAGTCCGTGCGATCTTTCGTGCGGGACACGCACGTCGTTCAATATCTGCACGTGGCTGCCACGCGCCATGCGCCACAGGATGAACTATTTTTCATGTCTCTTGCTGCCCGATTGCGAGAGGCGGGGTTGGACAGACCTCCTACCCTGACACGTCGATGGAGGAACTGTCCGTTTTCGCTTCTCGGAAGGGCGCCGCGGCCGTCACTTTTCAGGCGTGCGCCCGCCAGGTTTGGGCCCGAGGTCGTTCTCCCTAAGCCACGTTTTGCCAAAGGGCTCTCTGCCCATCGCCGAGAGCGACCCCTTGTGCCCGGAACCGAGAAGCGTGACCGTCACCCAGGGCCCCAGCCCCTCCACCCACGGGCAGCGACCGCCGCCGGCGGTGCTGCAAGAGCCGCCTCTGCGCGCCGTGGCCATGCGAACACTCAGAGCGTGAATTACCTACCCCGCTTTCGCTTCCAGGCAAAAGCAAGTCATACCACGCTCCTCCTCGTCAAGCGGCCTGACCAGTACAGGCCGAAGTTTGGCATAGTTTGGTATCTCTTGGAAGCGAGGGTGGTCAAAAGCGAGGTAGGTTTGTTTTCCCCCTAAGCACCATGGCGATCGCAGTGCCATCCCTGCCCTGGCGTGCCCCCACCACGCCCAAGCGTGACCGTCACCCCGGGCCACCCTCCTCCCTTCCTCCTCCTCCTCCTCCTCCTCCTCCTCCTCCTCCTCCTCCTCCTCCTCCTCCTCCTCCTCCTCCACCCCCCGTCCCCCCAGGTAGCGACCGCTGCCCGGAAGGATGCAGGAACAGTACCTCTGGGATGGGGCCCGAGCTTGGACGCCCCGCCCCATGCTGGCGCTCGCGCGCGCACAGTGGCGATCTCAGCGCAATGCCCGCCCTGGCGTGCCCCACCACGCCCAAGCTCGGATTCGGGCGAATGAGTCATTTGCAATGGGGGTCCCAGAAGTGTGCGCAATAGTTCGTGCAATGATCCGTGAAGGATGCACACGTCGTACAATATCAGCGCGTCGCTGCCACGCGCCATGCCCAACAGGATGAATTATTTCGTATTTATTTTGCGTCCCCATTGCGATTGACCCCCTCTGCCCGGAACCGACAAGCGTGACCGTTACCCGGGGCCCAAGCCTCTTCACCCATGTTGGTGCTCGCGCGCATGCCATGGCGATCGCAGAGCGATCCCCGTCCCGACGTGCCGCACCACGCCAAAGCGTGACCGTTCCCAACACCCACCCCATGTTGGTGCTCGCGCGCATGTCATGGCGATCGCAGCGCAGTCTCTGCACCTGACGTGCCCCACCACGCCAAGCGTGACCGTTAGCCTGGGGCCCCCCCCTTCCCCCCCAGGTAGCGACCGCTTCCGGAAAGGATGCAAGAACAATATCTCTGGGTGGGGGCTTGAGCGTGAACCCCACGGGCTTTTCGTAGTCTTCGGCCTCTAGAGGCCCTCGCCGGGCCCCGGGACCGTCAAAAAAGGATTCAGGATAAAAGATCTGGTCCTGGGGAATGGGTCGATAGTTTCGGGGACCCCGCATTGATTAAAAAGCTTTTATAGGATCTCTGGGGATGGGGAGGGCGCTCTGCTTGCAAGTCGAGCAAGTGTACTCACTGCAAGGCATTGACCAGGCCGTGGGGCGGAGGGTGGGTGGGTGGAGGGGGGAGGGCTTCTCAGAAGCACCCCTGCTTCTCAGAAGGCGCGGGCCTTGTCTACAGATGTACGTAGGGCTGGCGCCTTCTTAAGAAGCGTCCTCCTCCTAAGGAGCCTTCCCCACTCCCTCCACCACCTTGTGCGCGCCGCCAACTCCTCCTCCTCCTCCTCCTCCTCCTCCTCCTCCTCCTCCTCATATTCGTCGTCGTCGTCCTCCTCCTCCTCCTCCTCCTCCTCCTCCTCCTCCTCCTCCTCCAAGTGTACTCGCTGCACGGCATACACCAGGCCGCGGGGCCTTGCGCAAACCAAGGGCCAGGCTGCTCCTCTGTCTCGGTCGGTGCCGCCCTGCTTCTCAGCCTTGCATCGTCTTCTGCTTCGTTCAGTATCGTTTAACCGACCCCCATCCCCATCCCCGTCCCCTTCGAGACCCCCACCAAACTACCCCCCCTGGTTGGGGATACACCCCTCGAAACCCGAAGGGAACGGTCGATATCCCCGCCTAGGGGGCGAATCGGCCAGTGGGGCCCAGGCCACGCCCGTGGGGGTAGGGATCGGGTAAACGATGCTCATCCGTCTGCCAACGTTGGCTCGATTTTTTTCCCGGCTCGGACCGACACTGCACGCAAGGGTGCTCCATTGCAGAGCTGTTGGCCTGGCGTCGCCTCCAATGGTTCTCGCACCTCGAGGAGCGCGTCTGCCTGTTGGGAAAAGCTTCAGGAGGGGAAAACACAGATACACAATGAATCGCCGATCCCCATGAACATGGGAAAACATGGGAAGTGGGGGGATGCGAACATCCTGGGATTTGTTTGTGTGTCCCAGGGCCCCTTCAAAACTGCTCCAGTAGCATACACGTCATCAGCAGATCCACCCCCCGCTGAGCACGACAGTGCCCGAGATTTCATTTTTGGCCCATCGCCCGTGCCCCGTGGGCCGCTTCGGGGCTCCTTGGGGCCTGTCAAGAAGCGGCGACTCGGACGAGAAGAAACTCCATTCCGCCCAAATGAGCGACGCAAAAAAACGGGGTCGTCTGCGCCGACATTGGTGCGTAAGCTGCCCGCGTAAGGTCGCTCGTAAGGGCCTTCTTCTCCAAAGTAGCGTGCCGCGCTGGCGGCCCGCGTAAGCCAGCGCGTAAGCCAGCGCGTAAGGTCGCTACGTCAGCTCGCGTAAGACCCGTTTTGATCGTCGCTCAAATGGGGTTGAAGTAGGCGGGATCGGAGGATGGCGCCGCATCACCGGTGCATCGGCGGTACGGCGCGATGTGGAGCCCGATGTTTTGCGTGCTGACGTCGCCGGTGAAGGGCGGAAGTCGCCGATGCAACGGCGGCGCGGCGCGATCCTCCGGCCTTGCCTGCTCGGACCCCATTCGGGCGGCCTCTTAGAGACAGGTTCTGGGCAGCACGGGTCGGGGGCCCAGGGGCCAGCATTTTCGAAGAGATGAAGTCGTCGGGGGAGGAGGGGGGCAGAATGGGCGCTCGCCGCCAGGGTTCTCGCCTCGGAGCATGAGTCAGACGCGGAACCTGGGTGTTGCAGGTTGTTCAAGATCATCGTCGTCGCTTTTCTGCACGCGGAGGTGGGTGGTTCTCCAACCAGGGCAGGGCCAGGAAGGCACCAACTATACACCAACACCGATCCTGGCCAGGATCACCCTGGGCCCAAGATCGGTGTATACGCCCTCCTGCCTTGCGCAAGAAGGCATATACACCGATCCTGGGCCCAGGGTGATCCTGGGCCAGGATCGGTGTTAGTGTATAGTTGGTGCCCTCCGACAGGGCAGGCCAACCAGGGAGGCGGACGCGGGGGAGGGGCGGGGGGCCTCACGGGGATGGGAGGGGGACGGAGCGTGGAGGGATGGAGGCAGGCGGGCGAGGTGGAAGAGGAGGAGGAGGGGAGGGGAGGAGGAGAGGAGGAGGAGGAGGAGGAGGAGGAGGGGAGAGGAGGGGGGGGGAGGAGGAGGAGGGGGGGAGAGGGGGGGGAGGAGGGGAGGAGGGGGGGGAGGAGGGGGAGGAGGAGGAATACTCTTTCCACCCACGTCTCGGGCCTCGCCTCCAGGTGCGGGCGAGGCTGTTCCTGCACAACGGCGACGTCTTTGCGGCGCAGGAGGAGCTGCAACCGCAAGCGGCATCCTTGTGACCTTGAGAAACTCTGTGTGCTCCTCCGTCTTTTCCTCTCCCCCCCTCTGTCTGTGTGTGTGTGTGTGTGTGTGTCTTTCCTCGCCTTTGCACGTGAGCGTGCGTATGTGCACATAGTAAGCTACCTGTGGCTAGCCCCGCCAGCATGTTTGTCTGAGATCCAGTCAGGTTCGGTGCCCTGTCTGAATTGGTGTGGGTCTTGAGCAACCCCTACTGTCCGCAGTTGTTGTTTCTCCTCCCCCTCCTTCTCCTCGTGCGTTTCCTCCTTCCTCTCTTTTTCTTGCGGGCCTAGGTGCCTTCCCTGGAGTCCATAGGGTAGTCTCGGAACTGTTTGGGGCGCGATATTTCTACCGAGCTCTCTCGGGGAGGCTCGGCTGGACAGTCTCGGGACGGCTGGCCTGCTTGTTGGGCCGTCTTGGCGCCATACTGGGCAGTCGTGAGGAGCCGTCTTGGGGCTCCCTTAGGGCAGTTGTTCGGGCGTCCTGTCTTGCGGGCTCGCGAAAGCTTCGGAAGCAAAGGAACATGCTACTTGAAGGACTGCACCCTCTGCCGCCAGCCTCCCGTGCTGAGCCATCTTGTGAGGACAGTGTTGGGGCCATCTCAAAACCCCATCGGGGGTATCTTGAGGCGGCGAGGCGGCCACCTTCGGCCACCTTGGGCAGCATTGGGGCCATCTCAGGGGCCTCTTGAGCCCTTCTTGGGGGGCGTCGTGGGGTTATCTTGTGGCCTGGATGGGCCATTCTGGGCGATGTGGGCGGCCTCTCTGGGCCTTTGGGGGTCAACTCGGGCACGTCGTGGGCGACCTCTGGTGCTCTGGGGGCCGTCTTGAAGCGATATTGAGTCAAGTTGTTCGCGGTCTCCCGGGCGTGTTGGGGTCCTCCTCAGCCAGCTTAGATGCATCTCGGGGTTGTCTTTGGCTCTTGAGGGTCGTTTCGGGGACTCTTGGGACAGTCCCAGGGGCCTATTTGTCCCATCTTGCCGTCTGGTGGCGTCCCTACGTGAATTTTGGGGCGACCTAGAGCGGCTAGAGGCTGATGGACCCCCCCTTCCAGGTAGATGTCTCTTTGGAGCAGTCGGGCCCCGTGGTATACAGTGGAACAATATGGATTGGGTCGGTAAGAGGGACCAGCAACAGCTATCACGCCGTCCAGCAGCACGGTTCACAGCCTTGCGCGCCCGAGGGGGCCAGCGGATGTTCTTCCTACTTTCTTCAGTTGTTGGCCTCATCGGGTCACCTGGAGACTTCTTGCGGCGTCTCTTGGGGGCATTTTGGGCCCCCCAGGCCGTCGTTTGGCAGTATGGGGCTGGTCTTCGAGCACCTCGCAGCCGTTCTGGAGCAATCGTGGGTTGTCTTCTTGGCGCCGTCTGGAGGCCGCAGTGGGCGTCGCGGAGCAACAACCAAAAGAAGGGGAGAGGCATGTTTGGAACGACGCGCTCGCTGGACGGTGGGTCGGGCCGTCAGACAAAATCATGACTTCCAGCAATACTCGGCGGCGAGCGAGGGGGGAACGTGAGGAGGAGAAGGCCTTCTCGGAAGGCGGCGGGACTTTTCAGAAGCCCTCGCGCCTTCTGAGAAGTCTTCTGCGTCTTCGGGACAGGCTTAAAAACCTTCTCAGATGGTCCTGGGTCTTCCGAGCCTTCTGAGAAGGCCCGCCCCTCCTCCCTTCCCCGCCTCGCTCGCCGCGGGAATACCTCGCAACCAGCAGCGCTCTCGCGCTGTGCATCGTGCCAGCACAGGGGGCGGATGCACACGAGGCCGCCCTGTGGGTGGGCAGGAGGTCGGGCGGGGATGCGCGCCCGCAGCCAGAAGGAGAAACATGCTACAGTACTGTTTTTGGTACATGCTCCGCGTGCGGATCATGTATTAAAATTGCAGCGGGTTAGTGCTAAAAACAACGATGAGTTCATGCATACTTTTATTCATAAATTAATCATGTAGTGCACATCCTATATTTTAAACCATCTCATGTATTAAAACAACTGCCCTGTAGTCCCGAGCCTGTCCCTGGCCGCGGCCAGTTCCCGCCTGCCGCCCGGCCGCGCAGCCGTTCCGCCCCAGCCGCGCTCGCGGCTCTGCACGGCCGCACAGAGGCCGCAGTCGATCTCCCGTTTTGGGCCCACGTCGGGGGCGGCCACGAGGGGCGTGAGGACTGGGGGCGGGGGGGATCGTAGCCGGGGCCAGGATATCTCCCCAGGGCTCATGGCCCCCTCTTCTTCTTCTTCGTATGTGTAGCATGTGTAGTCTTATTATTATCATTATTATTATGATTAGTATTTGTAATATCATTCTTACTATTATTCGTATTAGTAGCATTATTCGCATAAGCATTTGCATTATTATTATTATTATTATTATTCGTATTATTAGTATTATTCGTATGGTCATTATTCCTGTTATTACTACCAGTATTATTATTATTAGTGATATTATTCGTCTTATTACTATTATGATTATGGTTTAATATTTATTAGTATACTTATTATTAATATTATTATTGTTATTAACATTCGCATCCTCATTATTATTATTATTCCTCTTCTTCTTCTCCCTCTTTCCATGCATTCCCTGGCCCCCAGCTTCCTTTCCTTTCCACTGCTGCTGGGCAGTCAGCGTCGCAGCGCCCTGATGGGCCTTCAGCTTGCCCCGCGGGCGTTCCCCTGCCCGCTCCCATTGCGCGGGCCGCGGGCGTTGGCGCCACGCCTGCGCAGCGCCTCCCAGGCGCGCGCGCAGCTCCGGGTTGCCCCCTCGTCCGCGTGCGGCCAGACCGAGGTAGAAGAGATCGAGGTCGGCTCGGGGAGGGTGCCCTCGTGCTCGTCGTGGTTGCCGGATGTTCTCGCGTGCGCCCTGGGGGGGGGGGGATGGGCCTTGGCTGTCCTGTGCGCCCTGGCAGACGGAGGGTCCCATGCTCTTGGGGGGAGGCTCTTCTGGCCTGAGTCTGGCTACACGCCGCCCCCCAGATCTGAAGGGGCCCTGGGACACACAAATAAATACACACAAATGACAGGATTCCCCATCTGTTCCCATAGTCTCTGGGGTTTTGTCCTCCCCCCCACTCCCCATAGTTCCCCTTATTTCCTGGGGAATCGACGCTCACTGGCGTCTGTGTGTTTTGCTCCCTCCTGAAGACCCCCAGCACGCCGCAGCCTTTGAAGCAAGCCCCGCGGCGCGCCGCGGCCATGCGCGACGTCGGCGGCGCCGCGGGGGCTCGGAGGGCCGCCGCCTGGGCGGCGGCGGCCTGCGCCGGCCTCTGCGCGCGCGCGGCCGGCGGCGGGCCGGGCTCCGCCAGGTCTCGCCGTCCGAGCAGGGTCGGGTATGGCCAGGACCAAACGACGCGAAGATCAGGACAACATCGGATCGGGATAACTCGAAATCTCTGAGAGTCGGCGGGTTTGGAGGATGTATTGGGCGCCGCGGCCGCTCAGAGCGTCCGGAACGCTCTGAGAGCGCTCCGGAACGCTCTGGAGCGATTTATCCCGATCCTAGCCCTGTTTTACAGGACCCCAGAGGTAAGGGGACCCAGTCAGTGGTTATGGGCCCCGGAGCGCTTGAATTGGCCAGAATCACTAAATCAGATTTGCCGTAAATGCTGCTTTTTCGGGTTCACGGCAGTTCCGGTCAGTGGAACGGGGCGGGGGGGCGTCCCCCAGAAGACATCGCTAAACCAGGTCCCACTGAACCCAGTTTGCAACGCCCGACAGGGGATCGACCGAAGAGTTGATTGGCTCCAAGCTGGACTTTCTCGTCGAATCTACAGCAGCATGCGTGTAATGTTCGTGTATATATATATACACATACATATACTTATATACATAATATATATATATATTATATTTATATATATTATTATATATATGTTATATTATATATATCGGAGTAGGGCCCGGGGGCGGTGCCTGTCATCTCCATGGGGGGTGCAGGGCGCCCCCGGGAGCGTCCGAAGCGTCCCGGAGGGCCCCTGGGACCGCCAGGAACAGTTCGAGACCGCCCAAGACGGCCCGCGAGCGCTCCAAGACGCGCATAGATAGCCTCAGGAGTGGCCAGGAAGGCCCGAAGATGTTCCAAGAGAGCTCCATGAGGCCCCGAAGGCATCCCAAGAGGCCTCCCAAGAGAGCCCCGACAAGCCAACATCGTTGATTTGTATTGTTTTTGTTTCGAGGTTTTTGGCCTTCTCGCTTTTTCGGGGTTCCGATGCTCCAAGGCCGTCCAAGAGTCTCCCAAAACCGCTCCAAGACGGCCGAAGAGGCCCCCAAGACCGCCCCAAGACGGCCCAACAGACCCCCAAAATTGTCCCAAGACGGCCCAGGAGAGCCCCAAGATGGCCCAGGAGCCGCCCAAGACGGTTCCAGGAGTGCCCCGACAGGGCTTCAAGACTGCCTAAGCGAGCCCAGCGGTCCCCAAGAGGGCCCCGCGAGGCCCCAAGAGGCTTCAAAGAGGCCCCCAAGAGCCTCCCCGAAGGCCCCCAGAGGCCCCCAAGATGCCCAAAAATGCCCCTGAGCGCGCCCCAAGACGCCTCCAGGAGAGCCCCACAGGCCTCCGAGAGGCCCCAAAGAGGCCCACTGGAGGCCCTCAGGAGGTCGTCCCCATCATGTTCCCGGAAGGCGGTCCGGGAACATGATTCCGCGCCTTGGAGGAGTATTCTGCGCCTTCCGAGGCGCCTTGGACGACGTACGATTCATATTCTTGAACGCTTTTCGGGAACATGATTTCTCACCGTTTCGGAACGCTTTCCTATTGCTGCGGTGCTCTGGGGGGAAGGGACGGGGGTCCGGGAACATGATCGGGAGGTTAGGGAACGAGGGTTTGGAGAGGAGCAGTAGGACAGACGGACGGGGCCGGGGCGCGGGGGTGGGGTGGTGCCACCGGTTGGCATGGCCGCCCTGGGCGTCTTGGGGTCCACGAGCCCGACCAAGACGGCCCATGAGGCCCCAAAAACAGCCCAAGAGACCCACAAGACAGCTTCAGCGAGGCCCAAGAGGGCCCCAAGACGCTCAAGAGCGCCCCAACAGGGCCCGAGATGGCTTGAAGATGGCCGAAGAGGGCCCCAAGAGGGTCTTCAAGAGGCAAACACCGGCTTATTTCCATTTGTAAAGCATACATTTTCAGCATGCTCGTTTGCTTGGTCCTCACAGTGCCCCAGACGCCCCCGAGCCCCAAGACAGCCCAAGAGAGACCCAAGAGGGCCCACGACGGCCCAAACGGGACGTCCTGTGAGGCTCACGGAACCCCCCCAAGACGGCCCAAGAGGCGCCAAAGCCGGCCCAGGAGGCCCCCAAGACGGCCTCAGGAAGGCCCAAGAGGGCCTCGTTCGAAATCATGTTCCCGGAAGCCTCTCCGGGAACATGATTTCCGGGTTTCTAGGACGCCCAAGAGGGCCCCAGGACGGCCCCAAAAGGGCTTTAAAAGGACCTTCGAAAAGGCCCGGATGGCCACAGTTCGTTGATTTGCGTGAGATGTTGTTGGATTATTGGATTTCTTCCGCGCAGAGGAGACGGAGAGTGCGAAGGAGGAGGAGGAGGAGGAGGAGGAGGAGGAGGAGGAGGAGGAAGAGGAGAAGGAGGAGGAGGCAGGGAGGAGGAGTGGAGGGGAGGAGGGGGGGAGAGAGGAGGAGGCTCGAGGGCGATCGACGATCGGCGACGACGACCGGCGACGGTGATTGACGACGACGACGACGACGACACGATGACGACGACGACGACGATCGACGACGGTCGACGACCGACGACAACGACGACGATCGACGACGATGACAACAGTCGACGCCGCCGATCGACGATCGACGGCGACGACGACGGCCACGCCGACGGCGGCGACGCTGCCCGCGTGACAGCCCAAGAGGCACACAAGACAGCCTCATCGAGGCCCCAGAGGGCCCCAGACGTCCAAGAGCGCCCCAAGAGGGCCCGAGATGGCTTGAAAATGGCCGAAGAGGGCCCCAAGAGGGCCTTCAAGAGGCAGAAGTTTTCCCATTCCTCTTGTACAACGTACAATTTCAACATACTCGCTTGCTTCGTCCTCAGAGCGGCCCTCGAGGAGCCCCAAGACAGCCCAAGACGGCCCAAAAGGCCCCAAAGCCGGCCCAGGAGGCCCCCAAGACGGCCTTAGGGAGGCCCAAGAGGGCCTCGTTCGAAATCATGTTCCCAGAAGCTTCTCCGGGAACATGATTTCCGGGTTCCCAGGACGCCCAAGAGGGCCCCAGGACGGCCCCAAAAGGGCCTAAAATGACATTCAAAAATTCCCAGAGGGCCACAGTTCGTTGATTTTCGCGAAATGTTGCTGGATTTCTTCCACGCGGAGGAGACGGAGAGGGCGAAGGAGGAGGAGGAGGAGGAGGAGGAGGAGGAGGAGGAGGAGGAGGAGGGGGAGGAGGAAAAGGAAAAGGAGAAGGACGAGGCGGGGAGGAGGAGTGGAGGGGAGGAGGGGGGGAGAGAGGAGGAGGAGGCTCGAGGGCGATCGACGATCGGAGACGACGACCAGCGACGGTGATTCACGACGACGACGACGACGACGACCACGACCACGACGACGACCGATGACGATCGACGACGATGACAACAGTCGACGCCGCCGATCGATGATCGACGGCGACGACGACGACGGCCACGCCGACGGCGGCGACGCTGTCCGACAGCCTCATCGAGGCCCCAGAGGGCCCCAAGACGTTCAAGAGCGCCCCAAGAGGGCCCGAGATGGTTTGAAGCTGGCCGAAGAGGGCCTTCAAGAGGCAAAAATCGGCCCATTCCCGTTGTACAACGCACGTTTTCAGCATATTTGCTTGCTTGGTCCTCACAGTGCCCCACACGCCCCCGAGCCCTAAGACAGCCCAAGAGAGACCCAAGAGGGCCCAAGACGGCCCAAAAGGGTCGTCCTGTGAGGCTCACGGAACCCCCAAGACGGCCCAAGAGGCCCCAAAGTTGGCCCAGGAGGCTCCCAACACGGCCTCAGGGAGGCCCAAGAGGGCCTCGTTCGAAATCAGATTCCCAGAAGCCTCTCCGGGAACATGATTTCCTGGTTCCCAGGACGCCCAAGAGGGCCCTAAGACGGCCCCCAAAGGCCCTAAATGGACGTTCGAAAAGGCCCGGAGGGCCATAGTTCGTTGATTTGCGCGAGATGTTGTTGGATTTCTTCCGCGAGGAGGAGACGGAGAGAACGAAGGAGGAGGAGGAGGAGGAGGAGGAGGAGGAGGAGGAGGAAGAGGAGAAGGAGGAGGAGGCGGGGAGGAGGAGTGGAGGGGAGGAGGGGGGGAGAGAGGGGGAGGCTCGAGGGCGATCGACGATCGGCGACGACGGCCGGCGACGGTGATTGACGACGACGACGACGACGACGACGACGACGACGGTCGACGACCGACGACGACGACGATAGACGACGATGACAACAGTCGACGTCGCCGATCGACGATCGACGGCGACGACGACGACGGCCGCGCCGACGGCGGCGACGCTGTCCGCGTGCGCAGAGCCACCCTGGACCCAGTCTTTTCTGCATCGTTCGAAATCCTGTCCCCGGAAGCGTCTCCGGGAACATGATTTCAGGAGGAGGAGGAGGAAGAGGAAGAGGAGGCAGATTAGGAGGAGGAGGAGGAGGAGGAGGAGGAGAGGAGGAGGAGTGGGCGGGAGGGCTCGGGGCCGATCGACGATCGGCGACGGTGATCGGCGACGGTGATTGACGATGACGACGACGGTCGTCGACGGCGACGACCGACGACAACGACGACGACGACGACGACGATGGACGACGATGACAACCGTTGACGCCGCCGATCGGCGAACGGCGACGACGACGACGTCTTCACAGTGCCACCCCGAGGAGCCCCAAGACGGCCCAAGAGGGACCCAAGATTACCCATGAGAGCTACAAGCCAGCCCAAGAGGGCCCCAAAAGGCACCCAACAGAGCCACAACGGGGGCAAGCATAGCTGCCTGTAGGGGTTCTCGGGAGGCCTCTTCCGCAGCGTCCGAAATCATGTTCCCCGAAACCTTTATCGGAACATGATTTCCGGGTTCCCAGGACGCCCAAGGGGGCCCTAAGACGGCCCCGACAAATCTTAAAAGGACGCCCGAAAAAACCCGGAGGGACACAGCTCATTGATTTCCGCGACATGTTGTTGGATTTCTCGCACGCGGAGGAGGTGGGGGAGGAGGAGGAGGAAGAGGAAAGGAGGAAGAGGAGATGGACGAGGAGGAGGAGGAGGAGGAGGAAGAGGAGAACGATGGGGGGTGGGAGGGGGGGTGGAGAGAGAGGGGGGGCGGGGGGAAGGAGGAGGGAAGAGGGATGATGACGATGATGTTGATGACGATGATGATGATGATGATGATGGATGATGATGATTTGATGATGATGATGATGATTGATGATGATGATGATGATGATGATGATGATGATGATGATGATGTGGATGATGATGATGATGATGATGAATGATGATGGGAGGGGATGAGGAGTGGAAGAGGGGGGGGGAGGAGGAGGAGGAGGAGGAGGAGGAGGAGGAGGAGGGTTGGGGAGGAGAGGAAGAGGGAGGAGGAGGGAGGGAAGGAAAAGGGACGAGGAGGAGGGCGAGGAGGAGGGGGAGGGGGCGGAGGAGGAGGGTGTTCCCTTTTATCCGATGTGGCCCAGTGCTTGCGCGGCGTTGCAGTGCCGTTTGGCGAGCCATATAGTCTGAACAGGAGGAGAAGAAGCAGCAGGAGAAGGAGGAGTGACAGGAGGAGGAGGAGGATGGGGGAGGAGGAGGGGGACGAGGAGGACGAGGAGGCGGAGGAGGGAGGTAGGAGGGAGGAAGGGAAATAAAAAAATAGGAGGAGGAGGGACGGGGGAGGGATGAGGAGGAGGAGGATGAGGAGGGAGGAGGAGGAGGTAAGGAGGAGGAGGAGTGATGGGGGGGAGGAGGTTGGGCGCGAAGGAGGAGGAACATGGTGAAGATGATGATGGTTGATGGCGAGGTGAAGGCGATTGGATGAAGATGAATGATGATGATGATGATGATGATGATGGTTTTCGGTGCCCATGGATGATCGATAGATGATGATGATGATGATTGGATGACGATGATGATGATGATGATGATGATGATGATGATTGATGGAGGAGGAGGAGGAGGAGGAGGAGGAGAGTGAGGAGGAGGAGGGGGTGGAGGAGGAGGACGTTTGTCGCTGTTGTGGAGGAGTAGGAGGCGAGGGGGAGGAGGAGGGGGAGGGGGAAGCGGTAGGAGCGAGGAGGGGGGAGGAGGGAAAGTAGGAGGATTAAGTTGGAGGCGGAGGAGGAGGAAAAGGAGGCATTGAGAGGAGGGGAAAAGGATGAGGAGGAGTGGTAAGAGGGATGGAGGGGAGGAAGGGGTCGGAGGAGGAGGAAGGGGGAAAAGGAGGGGACGATGGGGGGAGGAGGAAGAGTAGGAGGAGAGGAGCAAGAGCAGGGGGAAAGAGGAGGACGAGGGAGAGGTGTCGTTTTCGGCCGCCTCGGGCCGCCTGGGGGCGAGGGGCGCCCAAAAGCTTTTCGAAACGCGACCGCGAAACTCGACGAAGAACCGAAGTGCGTTCAGCCTTCAACCTCCCCGTCCGTTGGTTGGTTCGTTGCTCAAATCGGACCTGTCCCTCTACAGGGAGATTTTCGGCGAAAAACGCAACATATCGACCAAATCATAATAATGATCAAACAAAACATAGTACAACAATGAGATGGGGATTATTTGTTGGGTATATGTTTGACCTGTTTGGGGGCATTTTGGGGGTATGTGTTATTTTTCGTCGAAGGCCCCCTGTAGGGGGACAGGCCCGACTTAAAAAAAAATCGTGCCCCAGGTACGGCCAAAGAGGCCTCCCAAAGCGCCCGAAGATGAGGAAAGCGAAGGGGCCGCGGAGCCTGTTCTCTACATAGTCTTAAGTCGGGCCTGTCCCCCGTACAGGGGGATTTTCGACGAAAGATAATCAGCACCACCGAAAAAGTCAAAAAATAATGCAAAAATAGTCTGGGGCTTATTTTGGGGGTATTTTATTGTTTTATACCATGTTGGGGCATTTTCGGAGTATGTTTTATTTTTCGTCGAAAATCCCCCCTGTGGGGGGACACGTCCGACGTAATCCTTGCCCGATGGGGGGGTCTGGGAAGGCGACGCGTGCCCGGAGGGAGCGCGCGGGGGCGCCGCCGCAGCGTTCAGCGGGTTCGCCCCCGGGCGTCTGCGCCCCCTGCTCTGCGGGGGTCCTGCGCGGGCCCCCCCGGGGGCCGTCAGGGCGCGGCTGGGGGGGAGGCGGAGGGAGGAGGAGGAGGAGGAGGAGGAGGAGGAGGAGGAGGAGGAGGAGGAGGAGGAGGGTTCTCTTCCACGAGCTGCGCCACCTGAGAGCCCAGGATGATTCCTGGGGGCTGCCTGAATCGTCCAGGATCAGAGGTAAAATCACGCAAGGACCTGCCAGCCTTAGGAACGACGAGGAATGGCTGAGCTGGAAGCCGCTGTTCCCAGACGTCTTGCTCGCCTGTTCGGTCCAGGACTTGGATGCGCTCAAGAGGGAGGCCGCCGATATAACGGATAGGCTCGAGCGCCAGTTCAAGTCGGCCCGGGGGGAACGTTGGAGAGGTTGGGTCCAGGACGCTGTCAGCAACGGGGGCGGGGCTGCCCATAAATACAGTAAGGCCCCCATCGGATGGCAACCAGCATCGGCCAGACCAGGGGACCCCCCCCAGGGCCTGGGGCCCTCATGGACCATATGCAGAGAGTCTGGGAGGATGTCTGGACCCAGCCCGCTGAAGCGTCACACCTCCCTGACGCCATCCCCTTTTTGGACCACCGCATTCTCGGTCTGTGTGCCCAAGGGCACGAGTGCGCTGCTGCCCCTGCCAGAGCCTCGGTGAGTGATGTCAGGAACGCCGCTCGCCGATTTAAGAAGCGCACTGCGCTTGGGTCGGACACGGTCCATCCTCGGGACTTGGCGCTGGTCTGTGACGAGGCGTTCGAGACCCTGTGTGCGATCTGGCAGTGGAGCGAGGCTATTGGTCGCATTCCAGTGCAGCTCGCGCTCATGTTCACGGCGCTCCTCCCCAAGCCCGACGGGGGGTTCAGACCGATCGGGCTGCTGCCAGGGATCTGCAGGGTCTTTGGCAAAGTCACGCGTAGAGAGGCTGTGGCCTGGGAGCGCAGCCAGAAAAAGGACGCACCATTACGGTTCGGATGGCAAGAGCTGTGAGCGGGCGGTCTGGGAGCAAGCGCGAGCCACCGTGTATGGTATTTTGGTCGGGATCGGGGCGGCCGCGGCCCTGGTGGACCTTACGAAAGCATACGAAAAAGCGTTGCACATCCTTTTTGCCCATGCGGCTATACGCCATGGGTTTCCGCTGGTCAGGCTCCGTCTGCTGCTCGCAATGTATCAGGCCCCCAAGTTGCTCCAGATGGGGCAGGTCATGCCGGGTATAATTTACGCTGGCCAGGGGATCATTGCGGGATGCGCCTTCGCGACCAGTCTGATGAAACTCATCCTGCTCACCCCCGTCGATGCTATGATCATTCACTGGCCGAGCACGCGAGTATTTAACGTGGTGGGCGACATCACGTTGTTCGCGGCTTGTGCGATAGCTCACCTCGGTCGGCGGCTTGGGACCGCTGCCCAATACCTTCTCAGCCAGCTCCAGGCGCTCCACTTGGTGATTTCCAGGGACAAGGGAGTGGTCATGGCTACGCATGCTGAAGTTGGGAGAGAGGTGGGTACCATGATCAAAGGGTGGGGGTTTCAGGTTTGGAAGACCACCAAAAATCCCGGGGTGGATTTTACCCTTAAAAAGCGACATCGGAGCGCTGGGGTCCAGAAGAATCGAGTTGCCTCCCTCAAGCCACGTGTGAGTAGGTTTCAAGGTTTGCGCTCCTCTTTCCGTGGTGCCTCCAAAGTTGTTAAGACTGGAGGTGTGCCCGCGGTGATGTATGGCAGTGCTGCGATGGGCATGGTTGATGCCAAGCTGCGCCAAGTCAGGTCGCTCTTGGGCCAGGCCGTTTGCGGAACCCCCAAAGGTATATCCAGGACTATTGAATTCCAGTTTGGAGGGGACCCCAAGACGGACCCAACCTTTGCGGCTAACACCGCACCCCTTCAGATGCGGCGCCTTGCGCTGCATGGGGACTGGGCGCCTAGAGCTCAGATGCGCAAGAGTTTTGGAGCCTTCTTGAGCACCCCTGGGTTCGGCCGGGGGCAGGTCACTGGACCTGCTGGCGCGGTGTTGTGCACCCTTCGTCGCCTCGGCTGGACGGTGCGATGATGCTGTGATTGGGTGACGGACCGTGGGGTTCCGATTGACCCCAGTGTGTTCGGGAAGAGATCTCTCAAGACCTTGATCGAGTTTCTACGCAGAGGGAGCTGGTCCAGTCAATTGGGCGTAAAGTTGACGGGCTGTCTCCGGGGCCCCTCTTGGGGCCGATCGCCCAGAAACTGTCCAAGCTTAGAGCCCAGGGCCGTGGTCTTGAGGCGGCCATGGTGTCAGGCGTCGTGGCTGGAGGCTACGCGCTACGCGACGCAGCAGAGTTTTTTTGCGGGGCGCCGTGTCCGGAGTCCGCTTTGTAGGTGGCGCGGCGGGTCCACTGGCACCCCGAAGCATAGGTTTTTTCGACTGTGGCGGCAGCCGTGCTGTTCGTGAAAACCTTGACCTCGACGACTTCCCGGCCCTGGGTCGTGAAAGAGGTGGCGAAGACCCTGGCGCGACCAGGGCGTTTTTTCCCAGTCCTGAATGGTGGTGGCCCACCCCCCGTGTGGATGCCAGCTTCCAGTGGATGGTCGACCCCCCCTCTGGGACCCTGGGCACTGGCATGATCTGCCTGGATGGATCTGCGGTGGACCCCGACAGTGACTTGTTCGCCCGTGCGGGGTGGGGGCTGCGGCCGTCGATATAGGGGGAAACGTTACTGGGTCAATTTATGGTCATCTTCCCCACCCGCTCCAATGGGCGGGCGGGGGGGGGGGTTTATTCGTTTCTCATGGCTCTTAGGCGCTTGGGGGCGCGTGAAACGGAGTTCATGACGGAGTGCAAGATGGTCCTGGATATATGGGCCTTAGGGCCAGACCAGGACCTCACCAATGTGGCACTCAGCGAGATCTGGTGCAATATTTTTGCCAGGGCTCGGGATGCGGGGCTGCATAACATCCGTGCGAGTAAGGTTAAGAGTCACCTTTCTCGGGGCCAGGCTCTGGATCGGGGGGTCCTGTACTGGGCCTGGGCTGGGAACCGAGAAGCGGGCCGTCTTGCTCGGATAGGTGCCGAATTGCAGCCCCGCAGCCCTGAATTGCGGAGGCTTATGCATGTCCAGGGAGCGCTCGTGGCCCAGGGGGGGGGCTCATTCACGAGACGATGAGGCACCTTTCCAAGCTCGGCCTCCCAGATGTCGAGAAGGTCCGAGCGAGGATCAAGTGCAGGCCGAATTACCTTGAGTTGGTGCCCGATGCTCTTGGACACCAGCTGAGCCGAGTGGATAAAAAGGGCAAGTATCGGTGTGCACGGTGCGGAGAGGCAGGCAGTAGGATAGGAATCTGCAAGGTGCCGTGCCGTGGCGTGCCGTTGGTCGCTCGTTCGGCCCACTCCTCCCGCCGTCTGTATTTTGGGGGGGAGGCCGTATCGCGTGGTGCGCGCGGTGCGGTGCGTTCGGGGCCCAGCGTTCGCAGTTTTTGCGCGCGGTGTGTTTGGGCCGCCCCCGTAATAAAGATGCCTCTCAGAGCTTGAGGAAGTTCCGCCGAGGCGCCGACCCGTCTTCGGGCCGAGAATTCGGTCGGTCCGTGCCGCTCTCCAGTGCGTGCTGAGAGTGAGGGGGGATCGGGTGGCCGCCCTGTCGTCGTCGTCGTGTCCTGCCCATCTTCCACCGCGGCAGCGACAAGTACGGCTATCAGGTGCGCGCACCCGCTCTCTCATTCTTTTTTCATGTGCTCACATGTTTGAGGCTTGCGCGAGGGATGTGATCATGTTCGCAGAAGGTCGCAGAAGGAGGAGGAGGAGGAGGAGGGGGAGGAGGGGGAGGAGGTAGGGGGGGGTGGGAGGAGAGGAAGCTTTTCTCGTCTCTCTTGGGGGGGGAAGGCCCGAGGGCCCAGAACCGCTTTCTCCCACAGGCCCCGCCTCTCCTCCCGGAGGGTCTCTCAAAAGGTTTGGGCGACGCTGCGCCTCCCCTCCCTCCTCCCTCCTCCTCCTCCTGCTCCTCCTCCTCCTCGATCCTTCTCCTCCTCCTCCTCCTTCTCCTCTCCTCCTCCCTTCCTCGATCATTCTCCTCCTCCTCCTCCTCCTCCTCCTCCTCCTCCTCCTCCTCCTCCTCCTCCTCCTCCTCCTCCTCTTCCTCCTCCTCCAGGACTCGTTTCTCCCACAGGCCCCGCCTTCCCCCATGCCAGCGGTCGTTCTTTTATCCGTTGCTTTGCCGCTCGGCGTGGGCTCCACCCCTGGCGTAGAGCTCAGTTGTTTTTTGGCGCCTCATCACAAGGGCCCCAGACCCGGGCCCTCAGACCCGGGCCTCGCATCACAAGAGAGTCGCGGCGGCCGGTCTTCATCGCTCTGGCTTCTGAAGGAGGCCGTCTCCCTGCCCTGCTGGGGCCATCAGTGAACCAGAGAACGACTCGGGATGACGAGCCGATCGCAAGGAAGTGGGCGAAGCCCTGGGTGACGACGCCGCCAGCAGGATTGTGAGCGTTTTTCATTGTTTTGCCGATGGGCGCGGGCCCCCCACCCCCCCCTCCCCCCCCCCCTGGGGTAGATCCTGGCTGTTTTTGTGTTGGCGCCTGTTTCGAGCGGGCGGGGTCTCCCCCAGAGGCCACACTCTTGCAAACAGTCGCACTCGGCAGAGGTCTGGAGCCAGACCCCCCCCCTCCCCCTTCCCCCCTTGCGCCCACTGTCGAAACGCCGAATAAAACAAACGCTCCTCTGAAGGTTGTCCAAGAAGTGGTGGAGCCTGGGGCCGTTCGCCTCTGGCAAGGCGGAGTACGACGGCGACCCGCTGGCGCTCGGAGAAGGGTCGCCCACGAGCAGAGGGGGGTGGGGCGAGGGGGAAAGGCTTCTCCGAAGCACCCTTGCTTCTGAGGAGGCGCGGGCCTTGTCTGTGACTGTAGGGCTGGCGCCTTCCAGGAAGCCTTCCCCCCTCCCCCTACCCCCACGCGAACGACGCAAGAATACGGGCTCGTCTGCGCCGACACTGGCGCGTAAGCTGCCCGCGTACGGTCGCTCGGAAGCGCCCTAGTCTCTGTTGTGGCGTGCCGCGCTGGCGGCTCGCGCAAGCCACCGCGTAAGGTTGCTATGCCACCTAGCGTAAGCTTACCGTAAGATCCGTTTTTGATCGTCGTTCATGTGCGCGCCGCCAAGAAGGGAACACGGCACAGGCAGGAACTCTCGGAGCTCCGCGCGGATGATCCGGGCCTGCGCCGGAACCCCCTCGTGGCACTGCCTAGCGCCGCCCCTGGCGCGCTCCGCGCGCCAGGGGAGGGCGGACTTCCAAAAGTTGGTTTGCTTGTGCTGTATTTTGTTCCTTCAGGCGCCGCTCGGGGGCGCGCGTGCCGCATTCGAGCGCGGGCCGGGCAGCAAAAAGGGCGGGGCGAAGGTCAGGAGAGGAAACTCTCTCTCTTTCTCTCTCTTTCTCCCTCTCTCTTGTTCCCAATCATCCTGTGGTGTTGGGTCCTCGTTTTGAAGAGACGGCGCCCCGCCATCCCGCCTCCTTCCTTCCTCCCCCTCCTTCCTTCTCCCATCCCTTGCCTCTGCTCTCATAATGCCCATCCCATTCCGGCACGCCCCTCACACGGTTCGAGGCCCCAAATTGGGAACCCCCAAACGGGGTGGTGAGATACCAGGTGGCGATCTGGAATCCCCCAAAAGGTCACCGCTGGGTTTGGGGACGCGGGGTCACCACCGGGTTTTGTGACTCCTGGACCCACCAGTGTCCGGGACATCCTCGGAAAACCGCACGAGTCCCCAAACTGGGTGCTGACACCAAATCGCCCGAGACTCACCGCCAGGTGTTGTCACCACCACGTTTGGGGACTACCAACCAAAGGGAGCTCCATTGAAGGCCCCAGCGGCAGGGTCCGCATGCGGGGACCGCCACCCATTGTGGCACACCCCTCACGAGGATCGTGGCCCCACAGGGAGCTCCACCGAAGGCCCCAGCGACAGGGTCAGCATGTGCGGACCGCCACCCATTGTGGCACACCCCTCGCACGGTTCTTGGCCCCACAGGGAGCTTCACCGCTTCGTGGCTCCACAGGGAGCTCCACCGAAGGCCCCAAGGGCAGGGTCCGCATGCGGGGATCGCCACCCATTTCGGCACACCCCTCACACGCTTCGTGGCCCCACATGGAGCTCCACCGAAGGCCCCAGTGGCAGGGTCCACATGCGGGGACCGCCCCCATTGTCGGCACACCCTTCGCACGGTTCGTGGCCCCATAGGGAGCTCTACCGAAGGCTCCAGTGGCAGGGCCCGCATGCGGGGACCGCCACCCATTGTGGCACACGCCTCACGAGGATCGTGGCCCCACAGGGAGCTCCACCGAAGGCCCCAGCGGCAGGGTCCGCATGCGGGGACCGCCACCCATTGTGGCACACCCCTCACACGGTTCGTGGCCCCACAGGGAGCTCCACCGAAGACCCCAGTGGCAGGGTCCGCATGCGTCAACGCCACCCATTTCGGCGCACCCTTCACACGGTCTGTGGCCCCACAGGGAGCTCCACCGAAGGCTCCAGTGGCACAGGCTGCATGCGCCCGACGCCCATTTTGGCACACCCCTCACACGGTTCGTGGCCCCACATGGAGCTCCACCGAAAGCGGTACCCACAACGCGGTATTCACAATTCAATTGCGCATGGTTGGGTCTTTCGCGCCCGTTTTGTTGTTGTTGTTGTTGTTGTTGTTGTTGTTGTTGTGGTTGTTGTTGTGGTTGTTGTTCTTGTTATTGTTCTTGTTATTGTTATTGTTATTGTTCTTGGTGTTGTTGTTGCTGTTGCTGTTGCTGCTGCTGCTGCTGCTGCTGTTGTTGTTGTTGGTGGTGGTGGTGGTGGTGGTGTTGTTGTTGTTGTTGCTGCTGTTGTTGTCGCTGCTGCTGCTTTTGTTTGTGTTGTTGTGGTTGTTGTTGTTGTGGTTGTGGTTGTGGTTGTGGTTGTTGTTGTGGTTGTGGTTGTGGTTGTTGTTTTTGTTGCTGTTGTTGTTGCTGTTGCTGTTGCTGTTGCTGTTGTTGTTGTTGTTGTTGTTGTTGTTGTTGTTGATGTGGGTTGTTTGTCGTTTGTTGTCTGTTGTTTGTTGTTTGTTGCTGGTTGTGTGTTGTGTGTTGTTTGTTGTTTGTTGTTGTTGTTGTTGTTGTTGGTGTTGCTGTTGTTGGTGTTGTTGTTGTTGAACTCTCATTCTTGAAGAATAATTATTGTTGATCCCCCCCACCGGTGCACATTGATTTTTGTCGATTGAAGTGCCACCCCCGGGGCTCGCACCTTGTTTTTTCTCGAGGAAAGTCTTCCTGCTCAAACTGTGCCCCTGCCCCCCGGGCTACAACAACAACGGCTCCCGCCTGAGACTTCCTCGATTTTTACTCAGGACCCCCGCTCCCGCCTGAGACTTCCGCGCAATTTACTCAGGAAAGGCGCTCCCGTCTGAGACTTCCTCGCAATGTAATCAAGACCCCCGCTCCCGCCTGAGACTTCCGTGCAATTTACGTGGGAACGGCGCTCCCGCCTGAGACTTCTTCGAATTTTACTCAGGACCCCCGCTCCTGCCTGACATTTCCGCGCAATTGACTCAGGAACGGCGCTCCCGCCTGAGACTTCCTCGCAATTTAGTGAGGACCCCCGCTCCCGCCTGAGACTTCCGTGCAATTTGCTCAGGAACGGCGCTCCCGCTTGAGACTTCCTCGCAACTTAGTCAGGGCCCCCGCTCCCGCCCGAGATTTCCTCACAATGTACTCAGGACTGCGCTCTCGCGTGCGACGTCCTCACAAATTATTCTGGAATTGCGTTTCGGCGCTCAGGAACCACGCACGCGCCAAGGACGCCTTCACAACGTGGTATCTTCCCTCTTCCTTCGTCCTTCCCCCTCCCCTTCCTCCCACTCTCCCTCGTTCTTCCCCTCCTCCTCTTGCAGGGCCCGCGCCAATTCCAATGGCGGGCAGAGAGATGTACGCCCCCGAAGGATTGTCCGCCCGTTCCGGTTTGCCCGTACGTCTAAGCCCGCCGGCCCCAGCAAAGAGAAATAATCCCCCCGAAAGGGGTGTGATCGAAGACGAAGAGGGCGGGTATCGAGGGTGTAGGGTATACGTGTTGAATGACTCGCGGACAAGTAAGAGCGTACAGCCTTAAAATGGTTGTTGGTGTTGTTGTTGGTGTTGTTGTTGGTGTTGTTGTTGGTGTTGTTGTTGTTGTTGTTGTAGTTGTTGTTGTTGTTGTTGTTGGTGTTGTTGGTGTTTTGGTTCTCTCTCTCTCTCTCTCTCTCTCTTGATGTAGATACACCAGTGCCGCCACCCTGCCCCCGTAGCGACGGCTGGATTCGCAACGACATGCCGGTCAGCACGCGCCCGTGAAGAGGTCCTGG
The DNA here is from genome assembly GCA_963575745.1 of Prorocentrum cordatum. NCBI lineage: Eukaryota > Dinophyceae > Prorocentrales > Prorocentraceae > Prorocentrum > Prorocentrum cordatum. The sequence goes on from CAUYUJ010018411.1 coordinate 67,380, forward strand.
GCGTAGTGATGTCGGTACCTGTCGTGCCCTCCCAAGAAGGAGTCCTTCCTGTCTGAGCACGCCACCGGGGGCCGCGTTGCCTGGCGGCAGGTGGAGGCGCAGGCCGCCGACGGGGGCTACCAGCAGGTGAGCGTCAGGAGGGAAAAACACACATACACATACACAATCAGGCTTCGATTCCCCGGAGGATGTGCGAAACTATGGGAAGTGGGGGGGGGAAGGCAGAAGCCCAGAAAAAATGTATGAGAATCTAGGGGAGCCTGGGAGTTGTGTGTATGCATGTGTAGGCCCCTGGGCCCCTTCAGAAACTGGGGCCGGCGGTGCCGACGGTGGCGCGCAGGCTGCCCACGTGCATTTGGGGGGGCGAAGGAGAGAGCCCCTTCGGGGCACTGTTGGGCCCCTGCTGGCTCCACGAGGGGACCCGAAGGGCCCCCTCTCCGGGCCTTTTTCCCCCAATGGAGGTCACCCCCCGCCTCCTCCTCCTCCTCCTCCTCCCTCCTCCTCCTCCTCCTCCGCCTCCTCCTCCTCCTCCTCCTCCTCCTCCTCCTCCTCCTCCTCCTCCTCCTCCTCCTCCTCCTCCTCCTCCTCCTCCTCCTCCTCCTCCTCCCCCCCCCAACCCCGCTCGGCGACTCGGGGGTGTGACCACCCGCCCGAGTGAGGCCGCGCGTAAGCGCCCTCGTTTCCAGTGTGGCGTGCTGGGGTGGCGGCCCGCGCAGGCTGCGGCGTGAGGTCACCATGTTTAGCTCGCGTGAGGCCCGTTGTCTGTCGCCGCTGAGGTGGGTCTCCCTCGCGGCCACGCCCCCTCCTCGGGTGCTGCTAGAAGTGGTCCTGGCCTTGCGGGCCACTGTGGACCCCCGCTGGCCCTCCAGGACTCGTGAGGGGTGCTCCGGAGGCCATATGGGAAAAGCTGGGAAGGGGGGGGGGGAAGGCGAACACCCTGAAATATTGGAAAATAGATTGGGAATCCTGGCAATGAATCGTCGACTCCCAGGAAACTATTGGGAAATATGGGAAGTGGGGGGAAAACGAAAACCAAGAAAACATGGGGGAAATATATGGGAATCATGAGAGATGTGTCTGTTCATGTGTGTGTCCCTGGGCCCCTTTAGAACCTGGGCCTCCCCCGGAAATCCCGGGGGCATCCTGGGCCAGGGACGCCTCCCTGGCAAGACCCGACGTCCTTCCCCTCGCTGCCTGCGCCGATCGTACCGCGGTGGCGGCCCGCGTAGGCCACCGCGCAAGGTCGTTGTGCCATTTCGCGTACAGTTCTAGGCCTCCCACGTTCGACGAGACGTAAGAGTGACCTTTCGCCGGGGTGACCTTGGGTGCGGGCACAGATGGGCCCCCAGATGGCCGGAAAACGAAGCAGGAGCAGCGGCTTGCGCGCCCAGGTTTGGCCCCCCCGCGGCCCCCCCAAAAGCCGCGCACCAAAGGTCACTCTTACCCAGGGTCACTCTTGCGTGTAGCCGACAAATTGGGTCGGAGTAGATGGGGTCAGAGGATCGCTTCGCATCGCCGATGCATCGGCGAGGCGGCTCGATGTGGAGCCCGATTTGCTCCACGACGACGTCGCCGATGCATCGCCCGCGTCGGCGATACATCGCCTGTGCATCGCCGATGTATCGGCGATGCGGACCGTTCCTCCGACCCCATCTACTCCGACCCTGTCCAGGAGGCCTCTAAGAGTAGAGACCCATGCCAAGAAACACCCTGCGCGCCTCCTGGGTTCCCTTGGTTTCTGGGGGTTCGATGGTTTTGCGATGGAAAGCGTGCCGTTCCCGCACCAAAAATCAATGGACGTCCTGCGGTCTCAGGATTGGGTTTTTTGTGGAAGGTTTCTTGTGTTCGGGCCTCCACTGTAAGACCCCTTTTTCCGTCGCTCCGGCACGCATGTTGTCGGGTTGCAGTGCTGCTTATATTGTCTCACCAGGTAGTGTCATTGTGTCGCGCCTGTTGGCAGATGTTGTGTGCTTCGGCCCCACCCTGCGGCACCCTCGCAGTGCACGATGCAGGCCGATGTCCGATGCCAAGTGGGCGACGGAGGAAAACGGGGTTGTCTGCGCCGGCGTTGGCGCGTCAGCTGCCCGCGTGTGGTCGCGAGTGCGCGCCCTCGTTTCCAAGGTTGCGTGCTGCGCTGGCGGCCCGCGTAGGCCACCGCGTAAGGTCGCCATGCCATCATGCGTGAGATCCCTCGTCTGTCGCCGCTCGGGTGGACCTCCCCCACGGCCGCGTCCCCTTTCCAGGTGTTGCCAGAGTAGGGTCGCTACGTCATCCTGCGTAAGACCCTGGCCCCATCTGCCCCTCCTACCCCTCCTCCCCCTCCTCCTCCTCCTCCTCCTTGTCTCCTCGATCACCCACCTCCTTCTCCTCCTCCTCCTCCCTCCTCCTCCTCCTCCTCCTCCTCCTCCTTTGTCTCTCCTCGATCCCCCCATCTCCTCCTCCTCCTCCTCCTCTGCCTCCTCATCCCTCCTCCTCCTCCTCCTCCTCCTCCTCCTCCTCCTCCTCCTCCTCCTCCTCCTCCTCCTCCTCCCCCTCCTCCTCCTCGCCTCAAGCGTGCAAGAGCCAGAGCACGCGTGCCCTGCTGTTCTCGGCGCCCAGGTGGACCTCCCCCACGGCCACGTCCCCTTCCAGTCGCTGATGCAGGGGCCGCCAGCGGGTAGCCCGCAGGACGTCCTGTACGCCCAGTACTGGGCGGTCGGCACGCTCAGGGTTCGAGGCGGGGGGAAAAACACACAGACACAGTGAGTCGTCTTTTCCCCAGGAAGAGGTGGGGAAAATTGTGGAAAGGGGGTGGGGGAGAGAAAAACCCAGAAAGTGTAGGAGAATGTGGGGGATCCTGTTATTTTGGAAAGGAAGTCGCAAACTGGGTCGGTCGGCCAAGAAGCGGTCGACACCCTCAGGGTTCGAGGAGGGGGGGGAAAATCTCAAACTTGAACATATACATTACAAGTGGCGGGTTGTTTTTCAGTCCCACGACTTTTTTAAGGTTCAGGGGCGACGTCGGGGTGGTGTACTTTTTCCCCCGTTGTCCGAGGGAAACAGCGAGACATGTGTACACTTGGATCCCGTATACACCAGAATCCGCGTTCCTGTGCGAATCTCAGCGCAGTGTCGGGAAGCGCGTCCCTAAAAAACATACACAATGAATCGTCTTTTCCCCCGGAAGAGATGGGGAAATATTGGAAAAGGGGAGGGGGGGGAAGAGCAAAACCCATGAGGTGTCGGAGAATGTGGTGGATCCTGTTATTTTGGGAAGGGAGGGAGGAGAAAAACCCAGGAAAACATGAGAGGATGTGGGGGATCCTGTTCTCTGTGTATATTATATATATATTTATAATGTGTGTGCGTGTGTGTGTGTGTGCGTGTGTGTGCGTGTGTTTTTGCGTGTGTGTGTGTGTGTGTGTGTGTGTGTGTGTGTGTGTGTGTGTGTTTGCGTGTGTGTGTGTGTGTGTGCGTGTGTGTGCGTGTGCGTCCCAGGGCCCCTTTCAAAGGTCGAGGCGCCGGGCCGCTTCGCCGTGGACTGCAGCGGCCTCCACACGTTCCAGGCCTCGGCATCGTAGAAGACCGACCCCCATCCTCATCCCCCGCCCCCATCCCCATGCCCATCCCCAGAAATCAAAGGCATCGAAAAAATCAAGACGTAGGCTTTTCGTATGTTTCGGCCTCGAGGGGCCCTCGCCGGGCCCCAGGACCGTCAAAGAACGACTCAGGATGAGAAACCGGTCCTGGGGAATGGGTCGAGACTTCCAGGGGCACCGTGTTGAAAAAATCACGACATCGGATCTCCGAGTCCCCTGCGAGACCCCCACCAAATTACCCCCCACCCAGTGGGGCATACACCCCTTGAAGCCTGGAGGGGGCGGCCTACATCCCCATCTAGGGGGGTAAATCGGCCAGTGGGGCCCAGGCCACGCCGCTGGGGATGGGGGTCGGATAAACGATGCTCAAGGTCGCCCGGGCGGGCTCGAGCTCCGGCGTCGAGCAGTGACGAGACGTCCCGGCCTGCCTACAGGGCCACCAGGGCATGTTCTGAGAACCGCTGTGGAGTTTGCACGGGATGTGCTCTGAACATTGTTATTGGTTGGGGCCGTCTTGTTTCAATCTGCCGGCTCCGTGTTCTAAGAACGTGTGCTTGGAGCGCTCGTGGATGCTGCGGACATGTTCTGGGAGGCCTGTAGGAGTGCCAGGACGGTCGGTCTCTGCTCAACAGCGCTCTCGGGCCCTTTGCTGGCAATATCTACCGGGAGCCGGGGGAGAAACAAAAAACGGAATCAACACACAAACTGTCGGAGCTGCCCGCGGATTGCTTGGATCTGCGCTGGCCCCCCCCCCCCGGGCGGTGCCTGGTGGCGCCGCCACCTGGCGCGCTCCGAGCGCCAGGGAATCCAGAGATCCGATGTCGTGATTTTTTCGATACGGGGTCCCCGGAAGCCTCGACCCATTCCCCAGCACCGCTTTTTCATCCTGAGCCGTTTTTTGACGGTCCTGGCGAGGGCCCCTCGAGGCCGAAAAACCTTCGCCAGGATGTTTTCCACTGAATCGCCGGGGCCCCACACCGATCCAAGAAGTGCGCGCGAAGCTCCGAGAGTCTGTGCTGACCAGAAGAGGGCAACGTGAGACAACGGCCGTGAGACAACGGTGGCCAAATCGGCTCAAAATCGGTCCCTGGACCTCTCCCAGGGTCCAAACGCACCGATTTTTCACGCTGCGTCCAGCCGTGGCGACGAGGAGGCCCCTCGGAGGCGAAAAAGGCAAAAACGTCACCCTTGTCTCACCCTGCCCTCCTCTGAGCTGATGCCGCTTTTCCTGGTCTCCCGAGGACCGGGGCGCGACCGTCGCCACCCCGGTCAGCCTGCCAGAGGCGGGCCTCTACAGGCTGCTCGCCCGGGTGCGCGGCAAGGTTCGGCGGCGAGCCGGGGGGGAAGGTGAGAAGGGGAAGGCCTTCTCGCAGGCGATCGCAAACCCAGAGATCCAACGTATTGAAAAAATCAAGACGTGGGTTTTTCACATTTTTCGGCCTCGAGGGGCCCTCGCAGGGCCCCGGGGCCGTCAAAAAATTATTCAGGATGGAGAACCGGTCCCGGGGAATGGGTCGGGACTTTCAGGGACCCCGCATTGAAAAAATCACGACATCGGATCTCTGGGAACATGGATCAAGGGAGCGTGGATTAGCGACGGGTCCCGTTTCCATGGGACATCGCTGAATTCCGCGGCCGCAGGAGGCGGCATTTGGGGGAGGGCATCTCCCCCGATCCGTGGATTTGGCGACAGCGCGCCAAGTCCATGGATCGCGAATCCATGCTTGCGCGCCCCCGATTCTCAGAAGGCTGGGAAGTCCCCTGGCCGTCTGAGAGGTTTCCCAAGTTTTCCCCGCGGACACGGGCAACTTCTCAGAAGGCCAGAGGCCTTCTGAGAGGTCTCGCCGCCTTCTGAGAAGGCCTTCTCCCTTTCACTTCCCACCCTCGCTCGCCGCCGACAGGTGCCCCTGCGGTTCGCGTGCGCGCTCAAGCCGGTGCCCGCCGACGCGGACGTGACCGCGACCATCTCGCAGAAGGTCACCGAGCGCGTTCCATTGCGCGCAAAGTGCCTGCTCGCAAGCGTCCGAAAGACAGACGTCTGCTTCGGTGGACTCTCTCGTGCGATCCCCCGCGGCGGATCCGGGCCATTCGCGAGCAGCCACTCTGCGAGTAGTGGAACGCGCTCGTCTAGAATCAGGAGCGAAAGAAGGACGTACACGTACATGAATCCACGCTGGTTTCGAGAGTACGCATTGCCCGAATTTTCGTATCACGCGGCCCGTCTCGCGGATCGAAGGGCCATGTTCACGCACATAGCTTTAAGTCGGGCCTGTCCCTCTACAGGGGAAATATTCCAAAATAGCCAAACAATAGTATGGGGACGATTCTTTGATCATTTTTGAAGATTTGTTGTGCATTCTTAGACTATTTTAGAATTTCGTCCAAAGTCGGCCTGTAGGGGGACAGGCCCGACCTAAACAAAGCTGGGCGCGTACGTCCCTTGTGGGCTCCCTACAGAAGGGGCTGCCCGACGTGGTGCTGGGGAGGCTCATCGCGGCCCGCTCTGCCCTGAACCTGCGGGTGCGCAACCTCGGCGCGGCGTGGGCGGAGGTCGTGGCCGAGGTCCGGCAGGCGGGGCAGGCCAGGCGGGGCTATAGTCGGAGGTTGATAGACCTCCTACCGCTACCTTGACACGTCGATTAGCGAATCGGCCGTTTTCGGTTCGCGACAGGGCGTCGCGGCCGTCATTTTTGCGGGTCCAGGTCCGTCGGTTTCGGCCCCAGGCCGTTTTCTGTAAGGGGAGGTTTGCTAAAGGGAGGTTTGTCCACCGCTGATATAGGACCTGGAGGTCCAGCGCATGAAAGGAATCAAGACGGAGGGTTTTCGTATTTCTCGGCCTCGAGGGGCCCTCCCCAGAGGTCCAGCGCATGGAAGATAAATCAAGACGGAGTGTTTCCGTATTTTTCGGCCTCGAGGGGCCCTCCCCAGAGATCCAGCGCATTGAAGAAGTCAAGACGGAGGTTTTTCATATTGTTCGGCCGCGAGGGGCTCCCGCCGGGCACCAGGACCGTTAAAAAACCGCTCAGGATGAAGAACCGGTCCTGGGGAATGGGTCGAGATTTCCGACGACCCCGTACCGAAAAAATCGCGACATCGGATCTCTGGGGACGAGGATAATCCGTTCCAGAGCGTTCCATAACGCTCCGGGAGGGCCGCGGCGCCCGAGACATCCCCCAGCGCCGAGTTCGGAGATTCTCGCTTCATCCTCACCCGATTTTGTCCTCGCCCTGGCAGCAGGGAGCGCCCGATCTGCGCGTGCACGGCGCCCGCGCCGTCGCGAGGCTTGCCCCGGGCGCCCTGGCGCAGCTGCCCGTGGAGCTCAACGTCACCGGGCCCCCAGAGGATCGGGGGTGGATAGACCTCCTACCCTGACACGTCGATTAGCGAATCGGCCGTTTTCGGGTCGCGACAGGGCGCCGCGGCCGTCATTTTTGCGGGTCCAGGTCCGTCAGTTTCGGCCCTAGGCCGTTTTCTCTAAGGGGAGGTTTGCTGAAGGGAGGTTTGTCCACCGCTGATATAGGACCTGGAGGTCCAGCGCATGGACGGAATCAAGACGGAGGGTTTTCGTATTTCTCGGCCTCGAGGGGCCCTCCCCAGAGGTCCAGCGCATGGAAGATAAATCAAGACGGAGTGTTTTCTCGGGGAGGTTTTTTTCAGGGCGGTTTGTCCACCGCCGAAGGACCGGGAGGGAGCCGCCTGCGCCCGCTTCGAGGTGGCGGTGGCCCTCGAGGGCGCGGGCGCCGCGCGCGAGGTGGTGCTGCCCGTGGCGCTGCGCTGCCGCAGGGCCTCGCAGTCCGCCATGCTGTCCTTCCTCGACGCCGACGGCTCTCAGTGGAGGGGTACAGTTAAGTCGGGCCTGTCCCCCTACAGGGGGATTTTCTATGAAAAATATAGAATACCCTCAAAATATTGAAAAAAAAGCAAAAATAGTCTGGGGACTATTGTCTGAGTATTTTTTTTGCCTTGGGGTATTATTGTTTTTGTTAACTTCGTCGAAAATCCCCCTGTAGGGGGACGCCCGACATAAGGGTACGGTTAATCAGGAGGGGAAAAACACAGACACAATTAATCGTCGATTCCCCAGCAAATATGGAAACATATGGGAAGTGGGGGGGAAGACAAAAACCCATGACATATGGGAAACTATGGGGAATCCTGTTATGTGTGTGTATTTCTTTGTGTGTCCCAGTGCCCCTTCAGTAAGGTCGGGCCTGTCCCTTTACAGGAGGAATGTGGAAAGCTACTTAAACAAATTGTAGGGAGGCGTTCTTTTTTTGTGTGTGTGTGTGTGTGTGTGTGTGTGTGTGTGTGTGTGTGTGTGTGTGTGTGTGTGTGTGTTTTTTGAATTTATGGATTAAGTATGTTTAAGCATGTTGTGAATATGCTACTTTTTCGTCCAAAATCCGCCTGTGGGGGGACATGCCCGACCTAAGGGTACAGTCGGGGCGCTGAAGAAGGAACCCTGTTCGTTTGGGAGGGTTCAGTGCTCCTTGGTTGTTTTGCAGTTCGCCTCAGGATTCTCTCAGGTTTTCGATGGGAAATCGAAGCTTACCTTTTGGAAGAAGGGGGCCTCGCTTCTTACTTGGACGTCCTTTGGTCAACGCTCCGACGGTACCGATGCCGCTGCCCTCGGCTTGTTTTCGCTCGGTTGGGCCTCCTAGCAGGCCGCCCTCGTCGACAGCTGAGTTCGCCTCGGAGTCCGGGTCAGAGCGCGCCCCGGGAGAGGTCCTCGGCTGCGCGCGGAGGAGGGCAGGGGGAAGGGGGGGAAGGCTTCTTAGAAGCACCCCTGCTTCTTAGAAGGCGGGGGCCTTCTCTATATATGTCAGGCCCGCGCTGTCTAAAAGACGCGGCCTCCTAAGAAGCCTTCCCCCCTCCCCCTGCTCCTTCCTGGGCGCCGCCAAGAGCGGCGGTATCCAGCTGCCCACGGCAAGCCTGCCACCATGCCCTGGTTGTGGGTTATACGCCTAGTGGATGTGCGTCGGGTTCCCGTGGGAGGCCCCTCGGGGGCTTCACGGAGGCAGTTTCCGGGGCCTCTTGGGGTCCGTTTTGGGGCCTCCTGGCCCAGACCCCCGACGTCATGATTTTTTCATGACGTCGACCCCCCGAGGTCTCGACCCAGTCCCCGGGACCGGTTTTTCGTCCCGAGTCGTTTTTTGACGGTCCCGAGGGCCGGTAAGGGCCCGCAAAGGCCAAAAGTCATGAAAACCTCCCGTCGTGATTTTTTCATAATTCGAGGGGGTCTGGGGGGGCCTCTTGGGGGGCCTCTTGTGGGCGCCGCCGAGAGTGGCGGCACCGGTGCCTAACTTGGCTCCTCCGGAGGCTCCGTCGGCTCGGCGGCGGTGCTCCGGCCGCGCGGCTCCGGCGGCGCGGGCTCCGTGCCGACCGTGGTGTCGCTGTCCGGGGTCGGCGTGGAGCCGCAGGCCCGCCACCGCGTGCGGTCGAAGCAGAGGAGGAGGAGGGGGAGGAGGAGGAGGAGGAGGAGGAGGAGGAGGAGGAGGAGGAGGAGGAGGAGGAGGAGGGAGGAGGAGGAGGAGGAGGAGGAGGAGGAGGAGGAGGAGGAGGAGGAGGAGGAGGAGGAGGAGGAGGAGGAAGGAGGAGGAGGAGGAGGAGGAGGAGGAGGAGGAGGAGGAGGAGGAGGATGGAGGAGGAGAGGAGGGGAGGGGGAGGAGGGGAGGAGGAGGAGGAGGAGGAGGAGGGGGAAGGAGGAGGAGGAGGAGGAGAGGAGGAGGAGGAGGAGGAGGGAGGAGGAGGAGAGGAGGAGGAGGAAGAGGAGGAGGAGGAGGAGGAGGAGGGGGAGGGGGAGGAGGAGGAGGAGGAGAAGGATGAGGATGAGGAGGAGGAGGAGGAGGAGGAGGAATGGTAAGGATGCGCAGACACCCAGCGCACTGAAACAACCAGGACGGAGTTTTTTCGCAAGTTTCGCAGGCCCAGGGCCCGCCACCGTTCAGGAAGGGAAAAAACAGACAGACACCATTCATCGTCGATCCTCATGGGGATATGGAAAAATATGGGAATTGGGCGGAAAGGCAAACACCCAGAAAATATGTGAACATATCGGGAATCTTTGGGGCCTTGGGGCCTTGGGAACCCAGAAAATATTTGAAATATTCGAAAATATGGGAAAATATTGTGTGTTATTTGTGTGTCCTTGGGCCCCTTCAACCGCGTGCGGTCGAAGCAGATGGTAAGGATGCGCAGAGACCAGGCGCACTGAAGAAGCCAGGACGGAGGTTTTTCGCAGCTTTCGGCCTCTATAGGGGCCCTCGCAGGGCCCCGAGACTGTCAGCACACCGACTAGGGATGAAAAACCCAGTCATGGCGAATGGGTCGAGACTTCTGGGGACCCGGCATTGCTAAAAATCGCAACATCGGATTTCTGGGTGGGCAGTCTGTCTCGGGCTGGACAAGGACGAGGATAAAGACGCTCCAGAGAGTTCAGGAACGCTCTCAGAGCGTTCCGGAATGAACGCTCCGAGAAGGATGCGGCGCCCGAGGCGTGTTGCAGATCCGCCAGATCTCAGGGATTCTCGACTTATCCTCACCCGATCAGTTCATCGTCCTGGCTTCGTCTTACTTTCTAGGCCTCCTAGGGGTCGGAGTATATCTTGGCATCTCTCGGGCGCGTGTATTTTTCTCGGCGGGGACCATCGAGTGGCATCCTGGACCATCGAGCACAAACATAACTCACGATATCGACAAATGTACGGGGAATGGACGTCCGAGCGACTGCCAGAGATAAGGGTGGAGGATCGCTCCGCATCGCTGATGCATCGGCGACGTGGCTAGATGTGGAGCTCGATTTTCTTCACGCCGACGTCGCCGATGCATCGTCGATGCATCGCCGATGTATCGGTGATGCATCGGCGATGCGGCGCGATCCTCCGACCCATATACACGGACCCCATCTAGGAGGCCTCTAAATTTCCCAAGGGTAACCTTGCATCCGTGGCTCTTTTGTCAGTCCTTAACCCCTTTCAATGGCCCGCCGCGCTCGAAGAGCCTCGACATGGGCGCTCAAGGTCCTTTGCATCCTTTTCGCACGTCCCCGCTATCAGTTTTGATCGTATGTGCGAGCCTCACCCCTGCGGGTCCAATTGGCGCTGGGCCGGGGCATCGGAGCATCCTTCTTGCGGAGCGTTGCGCCCTCTGCGGGGGGGAGGGGTCGGGCGGGGCTAGGAGGAGGATGTTCCAGAGCGTTCCGGAACGTTCTCAGAGCGTTCCGGAACGCTCTGAGAAGGTTGCGGTGCCCGTGATCTCCTCCAGAGCCGCCGGATCCTAGGGATTCTCGATTTATCTTAACCTCAGGAGGAGGAGGTGGAGGAGGAGGAGGAGGAGGAGGAGGAGGAGGAGGAGGAGGAGGAGGAGGGATGTTATCCTCGTCCTGGCTTCGTCTGAAGAGGGCGGGCCCGTCCAGGAGTGCCAACGGACGCCACCTCTCAGTGCGCACGAGGGGGGGACAGCGCGGCAGAGAGGGGTGCGCGTGCTCGCCCTGGGGTGCCGGACATCCCAGCTGGGGCGCACCGGCTCGGGGTGGCCCCAGCGTTCCCCGGGAGGCGCAGGTGCCTTCCAGGCCAGAGCACGCCTCCCGGAGGCCCAGAGGGCCCCAGAGCCCCCCCCCCCTCCCCAGACGGCACGGCAAGCCGGGGACGCCTCGGCCCGCAGGCCTTGATCGCATTCTGAGCCCCAGCGCCCGTTTCTCGGGCACCTGGCTTGCTGGGATATGGGCTCTTGCAGTTACCTGGCAGGGTCAGGCCGACGCGTACAAGATGAAGCCCTCGCCCACCCACCCCGGGGACTTCGTCTTCGGCTTCGAGGGGCTCTGGGTGATGTCGGGCGCTGGCCGGGGTGGTCCTGGCCAAGGGTGCCCCCAGAGCTGCCAGGGAGGCACAGAGGCGGACCCGAGGCTCCAGGCTGAGCCGGAAAGACGCCGGCATGGGCCAGGGGCGCTCCTGCCAACGCCCGATGGTAGCACCGGAGCGGGGCGGCCCGCACAACTGGGAGGACAAATGGAGGAATAATTGCACAAACATCAACTGTTGGAGCTCCCCGCGGACTGCCTGGACCTGCGCTGAGACCCCCCCTCTGGCGGCGCCTGCAGCGCCCCCCCCCGGCGCGCTCCGCGCGCCAGGGAGGGGGGCCCGGCGCCGATCCGAGAAATCCGCGCAGACCTTCGACTGTTTATGCTTCCCATCGGTCGTTGAAAGTAGGTATTTTTGGACCAGTTCCCGATCTACTTTAGCCGCAATCGTGTGGTTTTCCCGATTCCCTCATCTTCAGGAGGTGGGCGGAAGCCCTATCTACTTCCAACGCCCTCCTGCTTCATGCTCCTGCCTACCTCTTCCGACGTGTGCAGTTTCTGCCTCCTTCTGCAGGACCCGAGCATTTTCTTTGGGTGGAGGGCAAAGGGTGAAATCTGAAATGCCGTCTCGATGGGTCTTCGAGGTCCGAATCTGCGAAGGGTGAATCACAAGACGAATTGATTTGCGAGGTGCAGAAGACCATATGGCTTTCACCCGGGCCTGTCCCTCTACAGGGGGAATATTCAAAAATAGTCAAAACAATAGTCAGGGGACGATTTGTTCACTATGTTTGCCGATTTGGGGGGTATGGTTTTGAGTATCTTCTATTTCTCGCCCAAAACCCCCCTGTAGGTGGACACGCCCGACTTAACCTTGGCCCTCCACCCTGAGAAGATGCTCAGAGGACGTCGGCATGCGCACCGTGCTGCGGGCCATCGACGTGCTCGCGGCGGCACCGCTCGGCGGCTCCGTGCCCCGGGCGGACCCCGACCGCCTGGTCGTGCACGGCCACTCGCGCGGCGGGCACGGCGCGTGGGGCCTGGCCACGCGCATCCCCGACCGCGTGCTGGGCGTGGCCTCCGCGTGCGGCTGGTACTCAGGGCAGCAAGGACGGTCGGTCGAGACTGGCGTTGCGTCGGGCGTGTCCCTCTACTGGGGACGATCTTGCGATGTGTTGTTACTACTTGTTTTGTTTGTGGTGTTTCTTTTGTGTTGTCTGTTTTGTTAGCCAAAGAAATAACAGAAACAATGACACGACAACAACAACATAATCCGCCTGTAGGGGGGCACGCCCGACCTAAGCCTGGCGCCTACCCGGCGCATTGGCAAAGAAACATCCAACGCAGTGCAGCTGGAGAGCCCACCAGGGAGAGCATCGGGACCCACTGCGAACCCGAGCCGAAATCTCCCAGTTGCGGCAGCGCGCGGCGAGGTGGTGAGAATGATACGTTCCAAGATTCCCAGGGTTTCCAAGATTCCCGAGTGTTCCACACGGGCTGCAGAAACGAGGGCCGCCGGATACTCTGGAAACCTTGGGACGGATCCTGAGCCAGTCCGATCATTGCATGTAATCTTCGTCCCAGGTACAGCCGCGAGGAGTATGGGGACGCGAACAACCTCTGGGTGCACGAGACGTCGCTGATGCACCTGGACAAGGCTCGAAGGGCAAACGACGGCATGAGCACGATTTCTCGGAGTCCTGCGCGGACCTCCGAGAAATGATGTCCATGCCTCCGTGCCTTTTTTCTGCTCCTCGAGAGGTGCTGCTGGGCCTGCTGCACGCCAGCGTTGCCGAGAACGAGAACTCCTTGTACGCGTCCAATTCTTAGCGCTTCGCGTGTGCCCACAAGCGCCTTCTCTGCCGGCACTTGTGCTGCGCCGTTAATTATCTGCCTTCCCGTGCGCTGTGCCCCAGCCTCGTTCACACCGCCCTCTGGACTTTTCCTTGCGGGCCGCGAATCAAAAAAAGTGTGCCCACAGGCCCGTCCACAAGCCACTCTGGGCGGCTGGATCTTTGTCGCGGAGGGGGAAGCGAAGAAGAGCATCGTGGAGCAGAATGGGGCCGCTCATGAAGCCGAAGCCGGGATCACCTCGGCCCCCCCCCAAAAAACTCTATCCGATTTGCAGCCAACTTGTGGGCCCCTCGAAACCTTCGGGGCTCTAGGGGCCTCTCGAGACCTTTTGCAGCAATTTTGGAGGCCATCGGTCAACAGAAAGAAAAGAATTCGGGCCGCGCCAGGACGAGGATAGATCCGTTCCAGAGCGTTCCGGATGCTCTCAGAGCGTTTTGGGACGCTCTGAGAAGGCCGCGGCGCCCGAGACATCCTCCAGAGCCGCCAGATCTCAGATTTTCGGTTCATCCGTGCCCGATTTTATTCTCGTCCTAGCGTCGTTTGAACAGTTCACGCATTCCACTTGGAGATCGACAGATACCCTGCTGCAGCCCTTTTGGGATTCCCATGGGGGCCCGCAGGGCGCTCTTCGGGGTCCCTCCCGGGGTCCTGCCCTCCTTGGGGCCTCGCTTGTGCCTCCAGACTGGGGGGGGCAGACCTGCAGTCGGAACGAGGTATAAGGTCGAGGCCGATGGGGTACCTTGTTTTTCTTCGTGTTTGTTGGATGATGTTCTTGTGCATCCTGGGGAGGATACCCTTGGATGTTCTGTGTGTGTGTGTATGTTTTGGCCGGCGGAGGGTCTCATGGTCTTGAAGGATGTGCTTCTGTCCCAGGTCCGACCGTATACCGCTACTCCAACGACCTCTCGCAGGGTGCCTTCTGACCAGAATTCCTCAGCGAATCCAGCCGTGGCGACGAGGGCCTTCCACGACGGGGTAGCAGTATCTCACAGGATTCCCAACTACCGCCACAGGACGGCCACAGGCGACCGACGTGAGCAGAGGGATCACATGCGCGGAAACTCGCGCGTAGGTTTCTGACGTAAGTTTGCGCGTGAGCGCCCTCTCTTCAGCGCACAGGGTCGCCGCGCCGCCTCGCGTTGATTTTCGTCGCTGGGGTGGCCACGGAGCCTCACAAGCATGCCCCCGAGATGCACAAGTCCTTCAACACGCATGCTCATGTGGTGACGTTTGCCTTATCCGCTTGTCCTTCCAGTTCGGCGGCTGAAGAAGAAGGGGGTCGATTGCGAGGACTTTCGCGCGTAATCTTCCTGCGTAGGGCCGCGCCTGAACGCCCTCTACTTCGCTCGATGTGCCACGCTGGCGGCCCGCATAAGTCGGGGCATAAGGTCGTTCGCAATGGCTCCTTGCATAAGGCCCATTTCTTCTCGTCGCTCAATCGGCTTGCCTCAGTGTGGCCCCCACGCGGAGCAAAGTTGGGCTATACCGCGCCATCTTGGAGGCCAGCCCGGTGTATTTAAGGTCTTGTTTGAGCCGTCCTGGGGCATCTTGGACGCTCTCCTTGGTCGCGCCCCCCCCTCCAGACACCCCAGAGAGATGGCGAAGGCCTCCCCGAACGGGAAGAGGCGGTTGTTTTGCAGAAGAGTTCACGTCCCAAGCCATGCCCGCCTTGAGGGCCGGTGGGATCTGCGTGGCATGCCGGCGATGGTCCGGGTCGGTTCCAAGGACACCTCCGTACCGCCGTGGTTCGGACGTCGCATGGCACGGCACTTGCAGGAGGAGGGTGCAAACGTCACCTTTCAGGAGTTTGACCAGCAGCACTGGTGGTGGGACACCGCGGCCACCAACGACGGCGGGGTCATGCACGACCCAGCCATGAGAGCGTGGACCTCGGACGTTGTCGCCAGGGGCCGCCGCAGCCTGGAGGGCGTCTTGGAGGAGGGTGAGGTCAGCATCGCCGCGAGCTCCCCGGAGTACGCGGGGCGCTTCGGGCTGCGCGTGCTGCAGAGGGCCTCCCCCGCAGCGCGCGCCTCCCTGCGCCTCCGGCGAGGCCCAGGCGGCCGCCTCGACATCCGCACCAGCAACGCGCGCCGGCTGGCCGTTGGGGCGGGCGGCGCCGTGGCGGCCGCCCTGGCCTCGGGGCGCGTGGACGTCGACGGCGCGCCGGTGCATCTTGGCAGCGCAGCAGGCGGCGAGCTGTGCAGGTCCGCGACCGCTGTCGAACCCTACCGCTATATTGCTCCCATCGTACTTCAGGACCACATCCCAGAAGCAATGTAGGGCACCCAGAAAAGTGTGCATCGAACAGGTGTCGAACGAGTATCGCCTCCCAGGGCCCGACACGAGAAAACCTTCCAGTTTCGGTGCATTCTTGGTTCTCGAAATTCTTTCTGGTGATCAAGGCTAAAGTAGGTTGGAACGTCATAGCCCTACCAGTTCGGGTCTTATCTCTGCGCCTCCCAGATGCCGTCCGAGTAGATGGGGTCGGAGGATCGCGCAGCATCGCCGGTGCGTCGTCCATGCAGTTCGAGTTGGAGCCCGATTTTATCCAGGCCGACGTCGCCGATGCGGAGCCAGCGTCGCCGATGCACATGAGATGCGGCGCGATCCTCCGACCCCATCTACTCGGACCCCATCTGGGAGGCCTCTGCCATCGGCGCTGGGGCATCGGGCCACCGCGCCGAAGGGCCCCCTCGGCAGCAGACATCCTGCAGATTCTGAACCCCAGGCGGTTTCTGAGAAATCCGAGCTGCAGGGGTACGCAGGGTTCACATGAGCGGCGTAAAAAAAACACGGGGTCGTCTGCGCCGCAATTGGCGCGTAAGCTGCCCGGGTAATTAAGGTCGCGCGTAAGTTCCCAGCGTCTCCAACACAGCGTAGCGCGCCGGCGGCCCGCGCAAGCCGTCGCGGAAGGTCGCTCTGCAATCTCGCGTAAAACCCGTTGTGGATCGTCGCTCGCATGAGCGGGGCAAAAAACAACGGGGCCGACTTCGCCGGCATCCGCGCCAGGCCGCGCGCCACTGCCCTCGTTCCTAGTGCAGCGTGCCGCGTCCGCGTGAGCTCGCTGCCGCCGCTAGCGTAACAAAAACGCCCACCAGGCATACAGTTACCGCGCCGAGATAGTGACCTTTTTGGGTTCGGAAGGGGCTCGCTGCTCCTGGGTCCTTCCGTGGTTGTTCCTCGCTATCACTCCTCGTGCGCCTACGCGCTTCCGGGGCCAAAAGTAGGCTTCGTTAATTACTTATTTGGCGTTCCTTATGGCAGTACTTCGACTGCAATGGACTACGCGATTGTGTGTTGAGAAGCCCCGTGCCCCCCGAGTTCAGTGTTGAAAACGGGGTTGCCTTGGCGGTGGAGTTTGGGGCGTTTTTCATGCCGATGCTTGCACCCAGGCAAGGGCCGTGAACGCAACATTGAAGCAGGGTGTCCAGGGGCGGCACCGTCGACGCAACGTCTGTGGATGGGCGCTTCTTACGCCAACAGCGCTATGTCACCTCGCGTGAGACCCGTTTCTTCTCGTCGCTCAGTTGGACCCCCTCCTCCCCCTCCTCCCTCCTCCTCCTCCTCCTCCTCCTCCTCCTCCTCCTCCCTCCTCCTCCTCCTCCTCCTCCTCCGTCCTCCTCCTCCTCCTCCTCCTCCTCCTCCTCCTCATCCTCCTCCTCCTACTCCGCCTCCTCCTCCGCCTCCTCCTCCTCCTCCTCCTCCTCCTCCTCCTCCTCGTGGGAGGTGGACCTCCCCCACGTCCACGAGCCTCTTCTCGGGCGTTGCAGGAAGAGGCCGCGGCCCGCGGCGTCCCCAGCTGCTGCGCGCCACGCCGGACCCCCTGGCCCTCCTGGGCCTCGTGCGGGGTGCTCCAGAGGCCATCTGGCCTGATGGGCTTGTTTTCCACCACCACCATCACCATAAGTTGGAGGGGGAGGGGGTCCTCCACCTCCTCCTCCTCCTCCTCCTCCTCTTCTTCCTCGTCCTCCTCCTCGTCCTCCTCCTCCTTTTCCCCTCCAACTTATGGTGGTGGTGGTGGAAACAGGCCCATCAATCTGGCCCTCCCGCGAACTCCTTTGGACTGGACACCCCGGGCCTCGGGCGGGTGATATTGTGGCGTGGCCCAACTCGGGGGGGGGGGTGCAGAAAAAAGGCCCTAAATAGGGGAGCGAACAATCACATAAACATAATAACTCGGAGGTCCGCGCGGATCTCTCGGAGCGGCGCTGGGGCCCCCTGGCGCCGGCGCCGCCGATCCGAGAAATCCGCGCGGACCTCCGAGCTGTTGTGTTTACCTCGTTGGTCGTTCCCCTACCGAAGGAGCGGACCTCCGAGTTGTTACGTTTATGTCACTGCTCGTCCCCGTGCTAAAGGGACCTTTTAGGGCCTCTCCTGGAGCCAGCCAGGGCCCTGGAGGGCTCCTTTAGGGCCCTTTCTCTTCACCCCCCGCTTGAGCGCCGCAAAAATCGGGAGGGAAGCAAACACACAGACACAATTCATCGTCCATTTCCCAGAAACTATGGGAACATATGGGAAGTGGGGGGGAAGACAAAAATCCAGAAAGTACGTGAAAATATAGGGAATCCTTTTATTTGTGTGTATTTATTTGTGTGTCCCTGGGCCCCTTCAAAAAGAGTAACAGGGTCGTCTGCGCCGACCTTGGCGCGCAAGCTGCTAGCGAAAGCTCGCGCGCAAGCGCCCTCGCCTCCAGCGCAGCGTATTGCGCTGGCGGCCCGCGGAAACCACCGCGTAAGGCTGCTGTGTCATCTCGCGTAAGATCCTTTCTTTTCGTCGCTCCCTTGGGCCACCACCTGCCCCAGAGATCCGGCGTCGTGTTTTTTTCAATACGGGGTCCCCGGAAATCGCGGCCCATTCCCCAGGAACGGCTTCTCATCCCGAGCCGTTTTGTTGACGGTCCCGCGGCCCGTCGAGGGCCCCTCGAGGCCGAAAACTGCGAAAAATTTCCGTCTTGATTTTTTTTAATGCGCTGGATCTCTGGGACCACGACCCGCCCGAGGGCCAGGCGCACCCCTGGCATCATGGTGTTCCAACCTACTTTAGCCTTGACTACCAGAAATTTCGTGCACCACGACGGTCCCGAAACTTCAGGGTTTTCACGTGTCGTGCCCTGGGAGGCGATACTCATTCGACACTGTTTCGGACACTTTTCTGGGTGCTCGAAATTATTTCTGGGATGTGGTCCTGAAGTGCGATGGAAGCAGCATAGCCCTGGCAAGACCCGCCCTCCCTGTGCGGCTGCCTCTCCGCAGGGGCGCCGCCGACGGCGCCGACGGCGAGGCGCTCGATGCGGCCGCCTGCCCCCGCGGCGCCGCCGCCGGCGCTTGCGCCGCCGGGCCCGCGCCCAGGGCCGAGCTCGCCCCGGGGGTCTGGCTAGGGGGACGAACAGTGACATAAACATAAAAACTTGGGTTTCGAGGGGTTTGCTGTGGAAATCGGGCGGTCGCAAGCATGGATCAAGGGGGCGTGGCTTAGCGACGGGTCCCGTTTCCATGGGAAATCGCGGATTTCCGCCGCCGAATGAGGTGGCACCGGCCGCATTTTGGGGAGGGCACCTCCCCCGATCCATGGATTTGGCGACCGCGCGCCAAATCAATGGATCGCTAATCCAGTTTGCGCGCCCCCGAGTTTTGCTATGGAAAGCGTGGCGTCCCCACACCAAACATCAAGGGGTGCCACAGGGTCTCCGGGTTGGGTTTCTCGCGGAAGGCCTCTTGTGGACAGGCCTCCACTGCAAACATGAGCTTCTGGAGCTCCGCGCGAAATTCTCGGATCCGCGCTGGACCCCCCTGGCGGCGCCTCCGGCGCCGCCCCTGGCGCGCTCCGGGGGTCCAGCGCGGATCCCCACCACCCACCAAACCACCCCAACCCAACCCGAAGGCTCAGATTTACCCTCGATTTCCAGTTTTGGGGGGTCGGGAAACATCGAAAAAACACGTGTGGAACCCTTACCCCCCCCAACCCGAAATTCGGGTCTTCGGGTTGGGTTGGGGTGGTCTGGTAGGTAGTCAGATCCAAGAAATCCGCGCGGACCTCCGAATGTTTATGCTCCAGGAGATCCGCTGTCGTGATTTGTTCAACGCGGTGCCCCTGGAAGTCTCGACCCATTCCCCAGTCGGAGGGCACCAACTATACACCTACACCGATCCAGCCCAGGCCGATCCCAGGCCCAGGATCGGTGTCTATGCATTCTGCCCATGGCAGGAGGGCGTATACACCGATCCTGGGCCCAGGTTGATCCTGGCCAGGATCGGTGTTGGAGTATAGTTGGAGCCTCCCTAACCAGGACCCGTTTGTCATCCTGAGTCGTTGTCTGACGGTCCCGGGGCCCGGCGAGGGCCCCTGGAGGCCGAAAAGTACGAAACACCTGCGTCTTGATTTTGTTCAACACGTTGGGATCTTTGGGTTTATGCCATTTTTCGTTCCCCTACTGGCACGCGTGCGCGGAGGGCACCGGGCTGCCGCCGCTGTCGCGCGGCCCAGCGCTGATGGGCCCCATCCGGCGCGTCTTCGCCGCGCCATGGGTGGTCGTCGGGGGCCCACACGCAATCGCGTCGTGGCAACAAAGTCACGGCTGGCGTGCTTTTGTTGATGGGCCTGTTTCCCACCACCGCCACCATCAGTTGGAGGGGGAGGGGGTCCTCCTCCTCCTCCTCCTCCTCCTCCTCGTCGTCCTCCTCCTCCTCGTCCTCCTCTTCGTCCTCCGCCTCCTCGTCCTCCTCCTCGTCCTCCGCCTCCTTCCCCCCGTCCAACATATGGTGGTGTCGGGTCGGGCGAAAGGGGGGGATTGGGAAAGGGGGGGTTACGAAATTTGTTGCATGCAGCTGGTTTCGGCCCCGCCGAGGGTCCTATTCCTCGATACATAGCCGCCTCCGTCGCCGGGAGGCGCCTGGAAACTCAGCTAATCCGATAGCCCTTATAACGGCGACGATGGAACACAGTGCCGGGGAACTGCTTTGAACATCACCAGTCGTTCAAAGCAGTGCCCCGGCACTGCTTTGAACGATGCGGAAATGCGATCAGCAGGAGCCTTCGTCTGTTCCTTCTCCTCTTCTCGTCGCTGTATGCTCTTCCTTGTCCTCCCTCCTCCCCCGTTCCCTCTCTAATTAATTACCTCGTTCTCCCAGTCTCACGCGCACTCTTCCTCCCCCCTCTCCTCCTCCTCTTCCTGCTTCTCCTCCTCGTCCTCCTCCTCCTCCGCCTCCTCCCCCTCATTTGTTATATTTCTCCGTCCTTGTCCTCCTGTCCCCGTTCTCCTTCTCCCTCTCCTCCTCCTCCTCCTCCTCGTCGTCGTCGTCCTCCTCCTCTTCCTCCTCCTCCTCCTCCTCCTCCTCCTCTTCCTCCTCCTCCTCCTCCTCCTCCTCCTCCTCCTCCCCTTCTTCCTCCTCCTCCTCCTCCCCCTTTTCCTCTCCCTCCTCCTCCTCCTCCTCCTCCTCCCCCTTCCCCCTCTTCCTCCTCTGCTATCACTCCTCCATAATTCCTGTCCGCTCCTCCCCTTCACTGATCTTCCTCTTCGTCATCATCATCCCTTTCGTCGCACGCCTCTTAATCCTCAATCGGTTCCCAATCTTCTCGACTTTCTTGTCATCCGCGTCCTTGGCTGTTGGAGGGGCCTCAGGAATTCTCAGGGCTCTTGTGTTGCACGCGAAGGCACACCTCCCAGGAACGCATCATCCTCCTCACATTCACCCTCCTCCTCCTCATCCTCCTCCTCCATGCACGTTCGGCTCAAGCCCGCGCCGACGGTAGGTTTCACGGCGGTTGGGCGGGCTCGCGCCCGCCTCCGCGGCCTGCAGTCGGGGCAGAGATGCGTGCAGGGTGGGATGACAAAGCGGAAGAGGAAACACGGGCCGCAGTTGCGGATTCTTCAAAGAGCAGCGGCGGCGGTTGGGGAACAAGTGGGGGTTGGGGCGGCCGCAGTGGCGGATACGGCGGCGGAGGTGACCGCAGTGGCGGCTGGGGCGGCGGAGATTCTCTTGGCGGATGGAGAGGAAAAGCGCAGGATGGCGGCGACGGAAGTGACCGCAGTCGCGGATGGGAGGGCGGCGGATGGGGCGGCAACGGATGCGAGGGTTGGGGAATGGAGGGCGCCCGCTGGTGGGACGACGAGGGTGGCTGGTGGAATGCATGGGAAGGTGGCCGCTCGAGTGCCTCGGCAGGTTCTCCTGCCGCGGAGCCCGCGGCCGCAACAGCGGCGGGCAAAGGAGGCGGTCCCCTGCTTCCCCCAGGGCGCGAAGAACAAGGCGCAGTTGCGCTGTTTCAAATTGTGCGCAATGAGCCGCTGCCAATTTTCAAGTTGGAATTCTTCGAGAACTTCAGGGCGAACTGGAACGGCAATTATAAGCAGCACAACGCGGCCTTGAAGTGGTTCCGAGACGAGTACGAAGACCGAGAAAACCCTTTCGGCAGCCGCACGCCCGTCTTCGGAGGTACCGCAGTTGCGGAGGAAATTTCGAAGATCCTTAAGTACCGCGCAAAGGGGAAGGCGCAGGACAACAGGGATTGGGACTGGGACCACACTGTCAAAGTGCCGTGGTCTTGGCTGGAGATGGTCGCGCAGATGGATGGACCTACAATGCTGCGCGTCGTGTGCGGCCCTGACAATGACCGCAGTCGCGGGTTGGTCCGCTGCGAGTGCCGCCCGTGCCCTAGCAGTCTCGACAACATGAGGCACACGAAAGGGGTGGACAGAGGACAGGCGCAAAGAATCCCTCTGCCCCAGTGGGATTTCGTCCTCATCCGCGACGACGGCTCGGGCATTCGCGTCCACCCATCCTGGTCTAGCCCGAAGTTCAACACGTATGAGGTGGAGCCGCACTCGCATCCCGTGCGGGGCCCGAGGGCAGGTCTCGGCAAGAGCGATGGCCACGGAACGTTCACGTTCTGGAAGATGCTGCACGCCCATCCGAATCCTGGGCGGTTCGACGCGAGCAAGGGGGCGCAGCTGCAACCGCGGTGGTCCGCGCAGCCTTGACACCGCAGTTGCGGGATTGCGCAGCCATGGAACCGCAGTTGCGGGGACCGATCGCGTGACGCCGCGCTCGTTTGACTCACTATGCGCGCTTTCGGCCGCAGTTGCGGCGCTGCCTTCTAGCGACTTCATACAGCTTGGCCGCAGTTGCGGCGCTCCCACGACTGACCGCTGTAATTAGGTGCTTCGGGCGCGCATCACCTCCGTTGAAGCACTCGTGACGTTAATTAGCGCGGCCGCAGTTGCGGAGACAGGTACTTAAACAGATGGATCCGCAGTTGTTCGTCGTCCTCGTCGCCCCTTCCCCGTCGTCCTCGTCGCAGTCTCCTCCCTCCGCCTTTCCTCCTCGTCGCAGTTCCTTCCGTTGGCCGTAGCCCGCCTCCGTTGGCCGAGCCATTTCCCGTCGTCCTCGTCGCAGTCCCCCCCGAGGGCCGCAGTTGCGGACTTTGTTGATTCCTCCTCCTCCGTTTCTGCCCCGTCATCCTCGTCGCAGTCCCCTTGCTCCTTTCACCCTCGTCTGAGCTCTTCGCGCCATCCTCTTCCGTCGCGTCCTCTCCATCATCCTCTTCGCCTTCCTCGTCCTCATCCCCGCCGTCTCCCTCGTTGCCGTTCCTCTCCCAAGCCGGCCGCAGTTCCCCCGTCGGACGGGGGCCGCGCGCGGCCACGCCATGGACCCAGGTCGCAAAGCCGAGGTCGACAAGCGGTTCGCCGAGCTGAAGCAGCAACTGCGGGAAAGGTTCGGCCTGCAAGGGGCTGCCGCGGATGCCGCAGCCGCGGAGCCGACGGAGGACCGCAGTTGCGGAAGCCCCGAGCGACCGCCGCGCGAGGCCTCCCCGCAGTCGTCTAGCTCCTCGCGGGAATATCGGCCGCCGCCGCCGATAAGCGCTGCGAGTGGGAGCTCTGCTGGTGGGAGGCGCGAAGAGGCGCAGTTGCGCAGGGCGCACTTGACCCACAAGGCAAAATGGGGGCCTCGGGCGCAGACGCCGACGAAGCAGCAGGACCAACCAGCAGTGACGGGAGCCGCCACCGAGACCGCAGTTGCGGGGGTGGCCGGCGAGCCAGGTGCCGCGCGCGGCTCATCTGGAGCAGCGCGCCCTCGGCCGTGCTGCTCGCAGCCGAGTCCAAACGAGGCGCCCAACCCGAAGACGAGGCCGCCTCCCAGGAGAAAGCCGCCGAGACAATCGCCTCGGCCGATTCGCGGCCGAGGAAAAGGCCGCCTCCCACGGAAGGCTCGCCGCTGTCAGAACCGCAGTCGCGGGGTCGCGCGGGGCCTCCGTCGGAACCGCAGTTGCGGGAAGATGCGGGAGCACCGCGGAAGAAGCAGCGGACCAGGTCCCCTCCAGGGATAAACTCCGTTGGGGAACGCCCCAAGTGGAACGAAGGATTCCTTCGTACAGCAGACGGCAATCGGGTTCCGTCCACCATCGCTTTGGTGTTCAACGTGGTGGTCATCACTAAGGTGGCAACAAAGGAAGATGTCTTCAGGTGCATCTTGCACCAAACTGCGGCGGTCGTCTTCGTCGTATGGGACCCCGAGCTGTTCCGCACGGGGAACGTCGAAGGCGCTTGCAGCTACGACGTTCCCGTTGGACTCAGGACTGCCGTCGAAGACGCTGTCATTTTGAAAAACAACACCGCGGAGCCTTACTGGACGACGGTTGCCCTGTTCAGAGACACGGGCGTGGTGCTCGTGCGCCCGCACATCATCGAAGAGACCGCAGTTGCGGGTCATGTTGTTGGGGCCACCCACGCCGTCACGATCCTGCGCTTTCGCCTGAAGGGCTCCGACATGAATCCTGCCGCGGTGATCCGTTTTGCCGTCGTGTCCAGACACGCAGTCACCGAACGTCTCCAACAGAAGATCACGCAATCAGAACAAACAGCGTGGCATCCTAGTTTCTTCAAGGACGCGGTTGCTTCCATCCATAAAAATGATGTGCGGTTCTTGTGCGGCCTGTTTGACATCCCGCCTGAGCAGCTCCAAGCATTTGGCCGCAGTAGCGGAGCCAGCTACACCTGCCCGATGGGGGTGGTGCTCAGGGCTGGACCCGCCCTGTTCGGAGGCCTTGTGGAGGGCACACGCGTCATGCATCCGAATTACTTCCTCCCCATTGGCCCGTGCGACGTGCGCATTGCGGACTACAACACGGATTCTGCAGGGAGGCCGTCGAAGAACGATTCCCATAAAAAAAAAATGGATGAAAAATATCAAAATAGGGAACCTCATCAGGAACATGGAGAGAAGGTACACCTACATAAATAGACACAAGATAATTGCTAAAATGTAGAACAAAAAAAAAAAAATATCTAATGGAACAGAAAGAAGAAATCGATATGATTACCCCTTATATCACATTCCTACTCAAAGTATATAAAAATCAAGTTACATGTCTAAGTTTTAGAAGTGGCTCCCTGATTGGATGCATCGAACAAGCGACTCCATCATCTCTCGGCGCTTGGTCCCAGCGAAGTACATGCCCAAGTGGGAGGATGACCCTGACCGCAGTAGCGGAGTCAGAAGAAAGCTCGGCTTGGCAGCGCTGCCCCCAATCGGCAAGGTCATTCAGAAGGAGCTCAACGAGAAGACCTTCAGCACGCACTGGTGCGAGGGCATCCACAAAAACGTCGTCTTCGTCGGCCACGGACGCCAGAGTCGGGCGAGCAAGCGGAAGCACGAAGAGGCGCGATCTGCCGCAGTTGCGGACGAGCGGTGAGTGCGGCAAGACCGAGGAGCCGCAGTTGCGGAACAGAGCTCGGTACTACTGGGCGCCTGCTGCCTGCGAAGTGCATCCCATTAGCGATGGAGTGCATGTTGCGGTGTAGGATAGCCCGCAGTTGCGGGGTTGCGGTTGCGAAGCCGCAGTTGCGGTTGCGTATAATAGGAGAGCACGCGGTTGCGAAGCCGCAGTTTGCAATAAGTGAGCGCGCGCTGGGTCATCATCATCGTCGTCGTCCGTCCTCGTCGTCGTCGCTGCCGTCGTCGTCGTCGCGTCTGTCGTCTGTCGTCAGCAGTCGTCGTCGGTCGTCGTCGTCGTCAAGTCTGTCGTCTGTCGTCAGCAGTCGTCGTCGTCGTCGCCCCTCCTCCCTCCTCCCTCCTCCCTCCTCCCTCCTCCCTCCTCCCTCCTCGTCCTCCTCCAGGCCGCATCCCCCCGCCACCTCCGTCCTAGCTCTCCTTCCCCTTCCCCTCCTCGTCCTCCTCCAGCTTGCACCCCCCTCCCTCCTCCAGCCAGCGCCCCCCCCAAGCTCTCGCCCGATATTTTGGATTAAAACTGAGCCTTCAGTCGTCCGCAGGCATTCGGCTCAGCAGGTCGTTGGGCTCCTGGCACACACGCCTCCACCCTGAGCGACGGACGTCGTGCCATAGTCCGCCATATCGGAGCTCCGGGCCGCAGTTGCGGACAGCGTCGGCACAGATATGAACGACAGCGTCGGCACAGATAATGCCGCAGTGGCGGACAAGAAAGCCGCAGTGGCGGACGAGACAGCCGCAGTTCCAGGCGGAACGCAAGGGATCTTTCAGAGGGCAAACGCCTTGAGGTCTAGATTCAGGACAGGGGACAAGGTGCGCCTCCCTGTGCTCATGCTCGCCCCGCACACGGGCAACCGAGGCGGGCACTACCCTCAGCAGGATAGGGTTCGGGAACTCGCTGTGAAAATCTTCCTGGCTGGATTCACGCAAGCCGAAGCTGACCACGAAGGTGTCTGCGTTCAGATGTACCCAGCACAAGAGCTGGTGCTGAGAAAAAAGGAGGACCCGAAGTTCCAGACGTACACAGAGTACAATCTGAAAAAGCGACCGGCCACCTCGCTGCGTGCTTCGACCGCAGTTGCGGAACAGACGTTGCGTATGGGACGTGTTCGCACTCCCACTTGTGCCTCGTGTTGTGGCGTGCGCCCTGGGAGCCAAGTGGCCCATCCCCCAAGGCATGGAGTTCACGGAGGACGAGAGCGCGAGGCTGAAGCGCGTGCTCGATAAGGACGGCACTCTCGACATGGCCGCAGTGGCGGAACATGACCCTGTCGCTAAGAAACTCGCGCAGGGGGGTATGCTCATGGAAGTGCTTAGCTGGAAAATCATGGACGAGGAACCCATTGGTGCTTCGCTCATCAGCCAGTCCCTCAATAAAGGAGCCGATTTTGCGTTGCGAACGACTGAACTCACCGCGCTCCGTGTTCTGTGCAAGGCTGTTGACGCGGAGCTGCACGCCGCAGTTGCGGATCAGGTTGCCTTTGACAAGGTCAAGCTCTCCGTCATGCACGAACTCGATCGAGTCGTTCAGGACCCAGACTTCACTGAGCTGTTCTCGTTCGTTGTTGGGCTCGGGAGCACGAAAGCGCAGTTCATCCCCTTGCTGCTCCAGTTCTGCGAGGTCTACGTGAACTCCAGGAGAAGGGCCCTTCGGCTCGGTGCCTTCGGGGCAGCCAGCGAGCTTCCCGACGAAGTGCCGTGGGTCAAGGTTGCCGTGGTGATGCGATGCTACAGGAACGCGCCTGCGAGGAAGAGGGGCGTTGACACTCCTGCGTGGTGCCCTGACCCAGAACAATCGTGGAAGAAAAAGGAGTTCCGAGACTTCCTCATCGACATGAACTCGGCTCTCCGTTTGTACTTGTTCACGCTGAGCAAGGCCATCGACGGCATGGGCCCTGAGAAGGCGATCGAGTTCAAGGCGAACCTGTGCATACTGACCGCAGACGGCTTCATACAGTACCTGAAGGACACCAGCTTCAAGGAACGAAGTACCCCAGGACATCGTCAGGCGCTCCTCCGCGCTTGCGCGGAGGCCACGGGGAAGGTGGAGCCGAAGTCCAATCGGGACGCCCTTGAGAAGGCCCTCGGCGAAGTGGGAGTCCGAGGCGGGAAGCCCGATTGGTTCGATTTCAACGCGTTGCCGCGCCCAGAACCGAATGAGCCCGCAGCGGCGGGGAAGACAAAGGCTTCCGCAGAGGAGCGCGAGTTGATGCCGACGGCCATTTCCTTTGACCCCACGACGCAATTACCAACGAACCACCAGCGCAGCAGGGACACGACGGCCATTCCACGCGGATCCTTCCCTTTGCCAATCGCCGAAGGGAGGCGTTCAGCGGCAGCGAAGGAGCTGGGGCGGGAGCCTGCTTTGGTCAGCGCAGTGTTGCTGTGCCTTTGGGCGCGCCACATGTCCGCAGTTGCGGAAGCGCAAGTAGAGGTGTTGCAAGACGCTGACACAGAGAAACGCACCGTCAAGGCAACCGCTGCAAACGACGAAAAATGCATCGAGTTGTGGCCGTGCGTCCCAAAGGCATCCAAGGTGCACGCCGCGAGCACGCACCCCGAGAGGGTGGCCGTGCAAGTCTGGGTGAAAGGAGATCCAAATGGGGCCACGCCCACGACCTTCTACTTGCACCCCGAGTTCAAGCCGCCTGCGGACAAGACGCCCGCCGACGTGGCTGACCACGATGTGCGGTTGAGAGCATGGAAGTGGGAGGCGCAAGAGACAATGCACGTCTTCTGGGCAGTCAACAGAGTCACGGAACAGGAGATCCAGCAGAGAAACAGCCGTAATGAAAGCGCAGTTTTTTTTTTTTTTTTTTTGTTTTTTGGTTTTTTTTTTTGTTTTTTTTTTTTTTTTTTTTTTTTTTTTTTTTTTTTTTTTTTTTTTTTTTTTTTTTTTTTTTTTTTTTGTTTTTTATTTTTTTTTTTTTTTTTTTTCATTTTTTTTTATGCCGACGCATCAACATGGAGCTGGAGACGAAAGAATTGGCGGTGTGCGTGCCTGGGACAGGCGGGGTCGTGCTCGCCGTGAATGCCCCTGTGCTGGTGAATACCACGGCCGTGAAGAAAGGAGAAGAGCTCCTGTGGGAGGCGAGACCCAAAACCGCACCGAAGAAGAAGGCGGCCGAGGAGACGTGGAAGACGGACGCGGCCAAGAGGGCCAAAGGGAAGCCTTCGGGCCAGCCCGCGCCGAAGAAATCGAAGAAAGGGTTCGACGAAAGCGGGAAGATGTCGCTATAATTAAGAAGCCGCAGTGGCGGCAGTCAGGGCGGCTTGCTCGCGTGACCGCAGTTGCGGGCAACAGGCCGAAGGGGGGGGCGCACGCGTGACCGCTGTTGCGGAGCGCTCGTGTAGTTTGCAGTGTCACTGCTTCTGTTAGCTGATGCCGCAGTAGCGGACCGCTGACGATCGAGCACGGAGGTTCGAATCGGACCTCCTCCCTCCCTTCTCCCTCTCCTCCCTCGCCCTTCCTCCACTTCCTCCCTCTCTCCTCCTCCTTTCTCCCCTTCCTCCCAAGTTGGAAGCCGAAACTACTCATTTCCTCGCTCCCTCCCTCCCTCCCTGGAGGCCCTGGAGGGCCTCCGCCCTGGAGGGCCTGGAGGGCCCTGGAGGCCCTGGAGGGCCTCCCTGGAGGCCCTGGAGGGCCTCCCTGGAGGCCCTGGAGGGCCTGGAGGGCCCTGGGCTGAGGGCGGAGGCCCTGGAGGGCCTCCGCCCTCAGAATGCTTCAAAGCAGTGCCGCGGCACTGCTTTGAAGCACCCAGGTGCTTCAAAGCAGTGCCCCGGCACTGCTTTGAAGCATTCTGAGGGCGGAGGCCCTCCAGGGAGGCGCGAGGATCGCAGGGGCCGAGGGAGGCCCTCCAGGGAGGCGTTCGTCTCGCCATCTGGCTCAACCGCGCGCGGCCCCACTGCCCGCACCTCCGCCTTGCCCGCAGTTGCGGCTGTGTCCAGCGCAGTAGCACACATGCCGACTTCGAGCGAATGGAGCCCTGTGTGCGTTGAGAAGGTCTTGTGCATCCGTGAGGTTGGCTTGCGCAGACCACCCCCATCCCCGAAAAGGATGTCAAGGTGCTCCACGCAGGGCCCCTCGGAGAGATAAGCTTCGTGCACGTGAACATGCAAAAGGCTTGGCTGCTCAAGGTGCGCGCCAAAGGTAAACCGACCGCAGGGGCCTTGAAGGCCTCCAAGGCCTGGGACGCGCTGAAGAAAGAACTCGCGAAGCAGGGCGGCGCCGCAGTTGCGGACGAGGAGAGCAACGGCGACGCGGGGGACGAAGCAGATGACCCCATGTCGGCCCTGGTCAGCTCCACGGACGCCACGAAGAAGCAGGCAGCGACCCCGACCAGCGCCAAGAATCAGAAGACTGGAACGCGTGCGGCGACTACTGGCCTGCCCAGGGGCGAGGCCGTGGAGTCGGCCATAGCCACTGTGCACTCCGTACAGATGCCCGCAAAGAGCCCCATGAAGTTTCCGCACAACACGGCCGTTCGAAACGTGCGGGTGGCCAGCTTCAAGCGGAGGACGTTGTGGCTGGACGCTGCAGACCTTGGGTGGCTGATCGACATGATCGTGGACGACGTGAGCCTCGGCGGTGTCCCCGACATCGACGACGGCGACAAGGACGAGGCCGCAGTGGCGGACAGGGACTG
This sequence comes from Prorocentrum cordatum, assembly GCA_963575745.1. NCBI lineage: Eukaryota > Dinophyceae > Prorocentrales > Prorocentraceae > Prorocentrum > Prorocentrum cordatum. The sequence continues at coordinate 96,976 of CAUYUJ010018411.1, forward strand.
GGCAACTGCGGTTGACCCTGCCACCCCGCTGGCGAAGCAAAAGGAGGTCGACTCCCCCGTGGCGCAGGGGAGCGGCTCTGGCTTCACCGTCGTTTGGGACTTTAAGGGCGCTTGGGTCGCGACCATCACGCGAGAGTGTGCCAACAAGGGCAAAAGGATCGAGATGGATGTGAAGAAACTTACAAAGAAGAAGTGGCAGTCGGCGCAGTCGGTGAAGGGCTACGACTACGTGTGGGAGGGCATGACGCAGCACCAGCGCAAGCAAGCGGCTCTGGATTACCTCGAGCTCCAAATCCCCAGTCTGTTCGACTGAGGCCCGAAGCCGCATGGGCCGCAGTTGCGGTGGGGCTACTGAGTGCCCGCAGTTGCGGGGTGGCTGGTGCGCGTGAACACGCGGAGGGCGAGGCGGTGTGAGGAGGCAGGCGGAAGGTTTAGGGTGTTCCACGGGTGCACGCCTTAGTGCGCCAACTTGTGTGGCGAGCGTTTTTCTTAGAGAAGCATGGAGTGAAGCATCGAAACCCTGTGCGCGCGATGATTGGGGCTTCCGCGCGGGCGTTGTTGAAATGTACCTCCTTCTTCGCCCCTCCGCATCGTCTTCAGTTGCTCCTCCCTCCTCCCCTCCCTCTTCCTAGTTCTGTAGCCCGCAGCCGAGTGCCCGGCCCGAGTCGTTCGCCACGCGACCGCTCATGGAAGTTCCCGTGGGGCGGACATGGTATGGCGAGGAGGACGGAACGCATTTCGAGGTGGAGTGGCTCCATTACGACAGCGGCTGCGCACCGAGGAAAACGAAGTATGGCACCACTGGGCTCGCCAACATCTTGAGCCGCAGTAGCGGCGTTCCGTGCCCCAAGAAGATGAAGGTGCACGCATGTGCGGATTTTCCGTGCCTAGCGAAGTGGCCCGCGTCGCAGTACGGCCTTGCTGAGCCGCCTCGCTTTCATTTGCGGCCGTCTGCTTGGCGACCGGGCGCGACGCCACCACCCGCAGTTGCGGCTCCAGGCGGCACCGCAGTTGCGGCTCCCTCGGCCCCTGCACACATAGCTCCAGCAACACCAGCAGAACTCGCAGCTCCTGCGCAAGAAGGACA
>CAUYUJ010018411.1:98162-110662 GCA_963575745.1 Prorocentrum cordatum
CTCCTCCTCAGGCCGAGCCCCGTGCCCAGTGGCCCTCGGCCCATCCCGCCACCGTGCCCGGGTTTCGGACCAGAGGACTCCAGGGAGCCTCTCAGGGTCTCCTCGGAGGGCCTCCTGGAGGCCACTCGGAGGGCCTCCTCGGAGGCCTCCTCGCAGGGTCTCCTCGGAGGTCGACCTCGGAGGATCATCTCGGAGGGCCTCCTCGGAGGTCGACCTCATCGGAGGGTCCCCTCGGAGGGCCTCCTCGGGGAGGAGCCTCCCTGGGGCTGCCTGGGGGCCTCAGAGGGCCCCTTCGAGTTCCCCCGTTTGGGGGCCTCTTCAGGGGCCTCGCGGGGCCTCCTCGGAGGTCCTCCCAGGGGCCACTCGCGGCCGCCTCGGAGGAGCCTCGGGAGCCTTCAGGGGGCCGCTTGGGGGCCTCGGAGGGCCACTTCGAATTTGATGGGCCTGTTTTCCACCACCACCATAAGTTGGAGGGGGAGGCTGGCCTCCTCCTCCGCCTCCTCCTCCTCCTCCTCCTCACTCATCCCTCCTCACTTTCCTCTCCTCCTCCTCCTCCTCCTCCGCATCCCACCTCCTCCTCCTCCTTCTCCTCCTCCTCCTCCTCCTCCTCCTTCTCCTCCTCCTCCTCTTCCTTCCCCCCCCTCCAACTTATGGTGGTGGTGGTGGTGGGCCACAGGCCCATCTGAATTCCCCCGTTTGTGGGCCTCTTCAGGGCCCTGCTGGGGCGGGGACTCCTAGTTATCTTGGCCCGTCTTGGGGAGATCTTGAGATCTTCTGGGCCGTCTTTGGGCGCTCTTGGCACCGAAGAGAGCAGAACAGGTGTGGTGTTGGGCAAGTTGTTGTTCTTGGGCCGACCCCGTATAGCCTTCAAAATTGCACAGGGAACCTCGGAGAAGATCCCAGAGCGGCACTTGGGACCATCTCGGGCATGTTGGAAGTGCAGGCTGCCAGTGTCGCTGCCAGGGCCTCGAGGAAGGTCGTGCGCCATGCCCCCTCAGCGCTCGCGAGCGCCTAGGAATCTAGGGAAGAGGTGGTTTGGTGGTCTCTCTTTCTCTCTCCCTCTCCTTTGTTGTTTGTGATTGATTTCTCTCTCTCTCTCTCTTTCACTCTCTTTCTGAAACTATCAATATAGATATAACCAGAACTCAATATTTGAGAAGCTGAGGACGCCCAGCGGATATGGGTGAGGGGGACGGAAATTGTTTGGCGGATCACGAGGATGGTGGCGGAAATTGGTGTTGTCGGCAGCTCCTGCCCTGCCGCCTGTCTGCCCTTGCCGAGGACTGGCACCAGGCCGGCATCATACTGATTGATGCCAGTGGCTACAGCGACGGGGACATCAGAAGGTTCGCCGAGGGCCTGGACATAGTAAGGTCCACCGCCACGTCTTTCCTTTTGCTCTCGGGGCCGCCTCGCGGTCCTCACCGCCTCGGCTCGAATGCTGCACGAAGGCGCGGCCCGACTCAGGACCCAGCGTCTCGGCGGCCTCTGGCTGACGCACCCTCAGGGCGGCGTGCTTTTCTCCCCGAAGGCCGATCGAACATCCCAGCACGTGATTGAGCAGCTTGTTTTTTGTGGGCTCCCCTGGCAAGCCCTCGTTGCCACAGAGGGGCGCAGCTCAAAAATTTGCCAAGATGGACCCTGAGGGTTGTCGGGGATCAGCGTCAAACGGATCTGCGGGGCAGCCCTTCTGTGTGAACCGTTCGACATGATTTGCTGGTCTTCCGCCAATTCTGCCACCGTGCCTGGTTTGTGGGCCAGTGTCGGATTTGGCGTTGCGCGCGGATGTCTTGTATCTGCGCTGGGCCCCCCTGGCGGCGCTTCCGGCGCCGCCCCTGGCGCGCTCCGCGCGCCAGGGAGGGGGGTCCAACGCAGATCCAAGAAATCCGCGCGGAGCGCCATTGGTTTATGCTCATGCCACCATGCCTGGGTCGTGGGCCAGAGGTCTCATGGTTGCCTTTTCGGGTCTCTTTGGATGCCTCTCGGGCGGCTCTTGGAAGTCTCTTGAGGGGGCGTGGGGGCCTTTGGATGGCTTAATGGAACCCTATTCGGGGCCTCTTGAGACCCGTCCCTGGGGTGCTGCGATCTGCGACACTGTCGCCACTTTCGAAGGCTGCTGGTGGGTCCAGCGGAGTGAGGCACCGCGGGGATCTGGGGTAGACCTCGCCGTCCCTGGGGGGCTGCGATCTGCGACACTGTCGCCACTTTCGAGGGCTGCTGGTGGGTCCAGCGGACTGAAGCACCGCGGGGATCTGAGCGAGACCTCGCCGTCCCTGGGGGGCTGCGATCTGCGACACTGTCGCCACTTTCGAGGGCTGCCGGTGGGTCCTGCGGACTGAGCCTCCGCGGGGATCTGAGGTAGACCTCGCCGTCCCTGAAGGGCTGCGATCTGCGACACCGTCGCCACTTTCGAGGGCTGCTGGTGGGTCCAGCAGAGTGAGGCACCGCGGGGATCTGAGGTAGACCTCGCCGTCCCTGGGGGGCTGCGATCTGCGACACTGTCGCCACTTTCGAGGGCTGCTGGTGGGTCCAGCGGACTGAAGCACCGCGGGGATCTGAGCGAGACCTCGCCGTCCCTGGGATGCTGCGATCTGCGACACTGTCGCCACTTTCGAGGGCTGCTGGTGGGTCCTGCGGACTGAAGCACCGCTGGGATCTGAGCCTGACCTCGCCGGCCCTGGGGGGCTGCGATCTGCGACACCGTCGCCACTTTCGAGGGCTGCTGGTGGGTCCTGCGGACTGAGGCACCGCGGGGATCTGAGGTAGACCTCGCCGTCCCTGGGGGGCTGCGATCTGCGACACCGTCGCCACTTTCGAGGGCTGCTGGTGGGCCCTGCGGACGGAGGCACCGCGGGGATCGGAGGTAGACCTCGCCGTCCCTGGGAGGCTGCGATCTGCGACATCGTCGCCACTTTCGAGTGCTGCTGGTGGGTCCTGCGGACTGAAGCACCGCGGGGATCTGAGCCTGTCCTCGCGGTCGCTGGGGAGCTGAGATCTGCGACATCGTCGCCACTTTCGAGGGCTGCTGGTGGGTCCTGCGGACTGAGGCACCGCGGGAATCTGAGCGGGACCTCGCCGTCCCTGGGGGGCTGCGGTCTGCGACACTGTCGCCACTTTCGAGGGCTGCTGGTGGGTCCTGCGGGCTGAGGCACCGCGGGGATCTGAGCGGGACCTCGCCGTCCCTCATGTCTTTCGTGTTGGGATCTAGGCTGCGATCTGCGACATCGTCGCCACTTTCGAGTGCTGCTGGTGGGTCCTGCGGACTGAAGCACCGCGGGGATCTGAGCCTGTCCTCGCGGTCGCTGGGGAGCTGAGATCTGCGACATCGTCGCCACTTTCGAGGGCGGCTGGTGGGTCCTGCGGACTGAGGCACCGCGGGGATCTGGGCGAGACCTCGCCGTCCCTGGGATGCTGCGATCCGCGACACTGTCGCCACCTTCGAGGGCTGCTGGTGGGTCCAGCGGAGTGAGGCACCGCGGGGATCTGAGCGAGACCTCGCCGTCCCTGGGGGGCTGCGATCTGTGATACTGTCGCCACGTTCGAGGGCTCCTGTTGGGTCCAGCGGAGTGAGGCACCGCGGGTATCTGAGGTAGACCTCGCCGTCCCTGGGGGGCTGCGATCTGCGACACCGTCGCCACTTTCGAGGGCTGCTGTTGGGTCCAGCGGAGTGAGGCACCGCGGGGATCTGAGGTAGACCTCGCCGTCCCTGGGGGGGGCTGCGTCAGTGACCACCACGACGCCCTTGTATCTTGATCGGGGGCCTGCGAGCCTTCCGATTGCTGCTCGCAAAATCACAGGCGTCCATGTTACGTCATCGCCCCCGTTGTAGCAATCCTGATGTACTTATGCCCCGCATTGCGCAAGGGTTGGATATGTCGCCAGGGTAATTTTTTCGTCCAAAATCTCCCTTTAGGGGGACAGGCCCGACCTAACTCCAGGGCCCGGGCATTGAATGAGACAACTCTGCATCCAAGGTAGGCTGCGATCCTGCAGTCCAGCAGTTGGCTCTGCGGTGCGCCTGGGAGCATCGGACGGGTCTACAGGACGCGTTCCAGGGCGTTCCGGGACGCTCTCGGGGCGTTCCGGGACGCTCTGAAGAGGCGGCGGCTTCCCAGGCATCTTCCAGATCCGCCCGATCTCAGAGATTTTCGATTTCTCCTCAGCCGGTTTTATCCTCGTCCTGGCGTCGTCGACGCTCTGAAGAGGCGACGGATCCCGAGACATCTTCCAGATCTGCCCGATCTCAGAGATTTTCGATTTCCCCTCAGCCGGTTTCATCCTCGTCCTGGTGTTGTCGTATAGCACGTGGTTATACCGAATGCAGGCGTGGGAGCTCTCCTGCAGCGGCGCAGAGAGAGAGAGAGAGAGAGAGAGAGAGAGCCGCGCTGCGCGCGTGGCGGTCCCGGCCAGAGCGTGGGCATTCTCCAGGGTGGCCGCGCGAGGGCGCGAAGATACTCCAGATTTCGTAATCAAAGGGAGGGGGTCTGGACCCTCCAAGACAAGCCATTTCAGACCCCCCCCGTGGGAGAACCCTCCAAAAACATCGTCCCCAGACCCCCCCAGGCCCTCCAAGATAGCCTGGAAGAGACCCCCCCCCCGAAATGAGACCCCCTCCCTTCTATTACGAAATCTGGAGTAGCTGCGCCTCCCCCGTCGCGCAGCGCGAAGCGCGAAGTTCGTGACCTAGAAGCGCGCAGTCCAGGCGGGCCGGGGTATAAGATCGAGGTCGGCTCGGGGAGGGTAATTACCCTGATGTTCTCAGCGCTTGTCGGATGCTCTTTTGCTCCCTGGGGAGGGTACCCTTGGATGTTCTGTGCGTTCTGGCCGGCGGAGGGTCTCGTGTTCTTGAGAGATGTTCTTCTGGCCTAGGTCCGATTGTAGGTGGCCTTGAAGTGCGCAGTACACATGCTCCGTGGAGCTGTTAGGATCGGCGGCGAGCCTAGGAGGAAAGTGAGAAGGGGCGGGCCAATTCAGAAGGCTCGGAAGTCCCCTGGCCTTCCCAAAAGTTTCTTGAGTTTTCCCCGAAGACACGGAAGCCTTCTCGGAAGGCCGGAGGGTTTCTGAGAAGTCCCGCCGCTTTTGAGAAGGCCTTCTCTTTCTCACTTCCCCCTCCCCGGCTCGCCGCCGATAAGAGCTGTTCTGTTCGTGCCTCCGTTCAATCGTAGCATATTCTGGGCTTGATGTGGTTGTCGTTCTATCGTAGCGTATTCTGGGCTCGATGTGGGGCGCGCTCTTATCCGACGACATTTGCTTTGGGCGCCACCCCTCTTCGTCCTGCTGCTGCTGCGTCTTGCTGTGCACTGCACTGCAGCTGTACAGAACGCAGAGCTCGCACGTCAGTCTCACGGGCACGCCAGTGTGGGCACGCTTCCAACGACGTGGACACGCACCGTATCCCAAACATACAGTCGGGGCCCTGGAGAAGGAACCCTTTTCGTTGGGGAGGGGCTCGGTGTTCCTTGATTGTTTCACAGCCTGCCGTAGGTTTTTTCCTTAGGTCTTCGATATGGAATCGAAGCTGAACTTATGGAAAATAGGGGCCTCGTTCCTTATTTGGGGTTCCTTAGGTCAGCGCCCCGACTGTACATTCGGCATAGCGAAACTCGCCTAGGCCGTCACACATGCCTTTTTTTTATCCGCCAGCAGCCACGCAACGAGTGCACAGTTTGATCGTCAGGCTTTTGATCTCAGTTTTCAAGTGTAATGTGCAGCACCTCGGGGAATAGACCAGCGAGGGTGTGTTGTCTGATGCTCGGTGTATCAGGATGCGACTTCGTTCGTCTAGCGCCCCCTTCTGTGAAGTAAGCGATGGCGAGGTGTCGCGGTCACAACGACAGTGAGCTGGGATGTCTTACAGCGCAGGCAGAAATCGGATGTGTAGAGTGTCCATCCTTCATCCTGCCCACCGTCGCTGGCAGCATGGCCACTGACGCTGCGATGACACTTCGAGGTGCCACTTGAAGTGCATAATCTGCTCTGTCATGCTTGTGCTTAAGGAGGTTATCTTAATATAGAGAGGGAGGGAGAGGGAGCGGGAGACACGCGGCGCGGCGGTGGCTGAGAATCGCAACGGGAGACACCGCCTGCAGCTGATCGAGTTCTCGGACGGGCGCTGGAGCGATTTTGTATTCCCAAGTTCACGTCTCCCCGACTACATCGACAATTACGAGTTCGTTTTAGTGTCAATTTGCAACCGACTGCCGCTAGACACAGTGGAGCCGTTCGGCAGCGTGTCTGATTTCCAGGGCGCGCCTTGCAAGAGCTCCTTTGTACCGCGGCGCAGGCGACGAATGCTCCAGGCTGGGGGCATATATTCAGCCCGCGCGTGCCGTGGCACTGGCATCCATTGAGAGCATGTATATATATATATACATATAAAGTACTTAAACAATGCGCCGGTGGTACAAAACAAAGAGGGAGGGGACGAGCGAAACAGAGAGGGAGAGAGAGCGATGGAGAGAGAGGGAGAGATTTCCTGAGATATGGCCCGATGCAAAGGGAAAGGCAGCCCGTGACTCGCAACGGCAGGACAGGCCCCGGCGGCAGGAGGGCCACGAGCATGAGCAGGGCGTGGCCGCAGTCGGTCTTGGAATTCTATAGCATTCTCGCGCAGCGCACACCCCGTCCGCTGCCGACCCTGGGGTAGTCCCCCTCTCTACCCCGTCCCCTCCATCACCTCTGGCCCCCCAGGAGGCCCATGGAGGTCCCCGGAGTTCCCGGAGGTCCTCGGATGCCTCCGGAGCCCAGGGCGCACCAGGAGCCCCGAGGCTTTGGGTCCTCGCTCCTGGATCCTCCGTGCCTTCCTCGTGCCGGGAGATCTGCCAGACGGCGTGCGAGCGGAGCACGGAGCAGAGTTGGCTATTGGTAGAACACCACGGCCTGAAAGCTCGCTGGGAGATCCGACCGAGAAAAACAGCTTCTTAGAGGGAGGCTGCTTCTTAGAAGGCGCCAGCCTTGCATCTACAGACACCGCTCTTCCCTCGTCCTCCCCCGGATCCCCGGAGGTCCTTCGGCTGAGGCGGGTGTGCGCCCGCGAGACGGCACGGTCGACGCACGGGCAGTTTTCGGCCACGCGCGGGAGAGTGTTTTTTTTTGTTCCGCCCGAGGGACCTTTGGCACGCGGCTTTGGGCGGCTCCGACTCCTCCTCCTCCTCCTCCTCCTCCTCCTCCTCCTCCTCCTCCTCCTCATCCTCCTCCTGCCGCACCTCCCGGCTGCTTGCAGGCCCTGCATGCAGGCACATGCTGTCGCGCCGCATGCAAGGATCGACAAGCCGCGCACCAGAGACCAGAGGGCGCTCTTGCCCATGGTCTCTCTGGCGCGTGTAGCCGGCACTTCTACGCCACCGCGCGCCGAGCGCGCCGCCGCACCGCCTGCCGCCGCCGTCCACGCCGGCCCCTCCTGCGCACGCAGCTGGCGGACCGATGAGTCACCCCACCGCCGCCAGGCCCGTCCAACGGGCCTCAAACGAACCAGTCGACCCCCACGCCGACGAGGTCCGCGATGTGCGAAGCGGGGGGGAAGGGGCAGGCGGCGCCCTCCCTCCACGGGAGGGCACATCATCGCCGACCTCTCCGCTGCCTCCCCCGCCCCGCGCCGGTGCCGGGGGCCGCGTCCACCGCCTCCACGAGCCAGGCTCGGAGTCGGTGGAGCGGCCAGGTGGCGTAGTGCGGCTGAAAGTCAGCCACGCGCGCCCCAGGCGTGCTGACCCACGCCGAGATGAGCGCGGCCCGCTCCGCCGACTCGCCCAGCACGGGCTCCACGCTGTCGGCGGCAGCGGCAGCCGCGGGTGGCGCCACCAGCAGCGCCAAGGCCGACCCCTCGGCTGCCGCGTCACCACCCGCCGCCGCAGCACCGGCAGCACCAGCAGAATCCGCCGAGGGGGTCGCTCCGCCAGCCGTCGGCGCCGCCGCAGCGGCCGCACCAGCTGGCTCCGCGGCCGCGATCGCCGCTGGGCCGCCGAGCCGACGCGAAACCCGAGGAGGGAGATCGTCAGCCCAGGCGTCGTCCAGCACGTCATCGCCGTCGACCTCCATGAGGGGTTCGGCCGCAGCCGCGGCAGCAGGGGCCGCAGGCACGCCGCCAGCCGCGCGCCGCGCGGCACGGCGACGGCGGCGGCGCCTGCGCCGCTCTGCACGAGCCGCGGGCGCGGGCACCTCGCCACCGCCAGGAGGTCCGCCACCACGTCCACAAAAACGACCAGCGCCACCAGCATCACCAGGCACCGCGACCCGCCCAGCGGCCGCCACGGCCGCACGGGCGACGGCGGCCAGGGAGCGCGGCGGCGCCTTGGCGAGGGCAGCCGCGCGGACCGCCGCCTCGACGAGGACGGCGGCCTCGCGCACACCGAGCCCCATCCCACGTGCGAGGTGCGCAAGGCCGAGGGCGCGCGAGCACTTCGAGCAAATGGGTGCGGATGCCCAAACCCCACGAGATCCCCGAGGGGGGACGTGGGGCTTGAGCCAAAATGGCTACGGACCACGCCGGCCCCTCCTCCTCCTGCTCCTCGTCCTCCTCCTCCTCCTCCTCCTCCTCCGCCTCCCTCCTCCTGCTTCCTCGTCCTACCCCCTGACTCCTACACCTCCTCCTCCTCCTCCTCCTCTCACACCTCCTCCCCTCCTCCTCCCCCTCCTCCTCCTCCTCCCCCTCAATGCTCCAGGCCTCTCCTCCCCTCCTACTCTCCTTCCGTCCCCCCCCCCACGTACTGCTTGCTGCTTGCAGGCCCGGCACCCGCGTTGGCTTCCCGCCCTCTCCCGCAGGCCCGCTGGCCCGAGACCCGAGGCGGATCCCACCAGGACGGAGCAGTTTCCCCCGTTTTTGCTTCTTTTTTTTGCTGTTTTTATCCTTGTGTTTTGTTTTGTTTTGGTTTGTTTTCATTTTTTGGCCCGCCCGCGCACGCGCGGTGGGGCCCCCCTGTCCTCAGGGGCGGCGCTGCCCGTCGGTCCGGGAAAGTTGCCCGTCGGTCCAGTCCAGACGCAGTGACCGGTCTCCGTCCGGGCTTGGTCCGTCCGGATCCAGTCTGTCCTGAGAGGAGGCCCAAGCCCATACGAAGGACGTCCACGCGGAGTGCTCGGTCTCCGCCCGGGCGTACCCCGTCTGGCTTTTGGCCCTTGCCCGACCGGCAGGCCTCGACGGAGCTCCTCGCCTCCCCCCATCGCCCCTCGCAAGACCCAGAGATCCGATGTCGTGATTTTTTGCAATGCTCACCGAGCGCGTTCCACTCCTCGCCAAGTGCCTACTCGCAAGCGTCTGAAAAACACGTGCCTGCTCTGATGTAATTTAGCGTAGGTCCCCCGCGGGGGATCCAGGCCATTTGCGAGTAGTTACTTTGCGAGCAGTGGAGCGCGCTCGTCTACGAAGGGGGACAACGACGACGACGACGACGACGACGACGACGTTGGCATGCAAGGATGCTGTTTGGGGTCTCTTCGGAGCGCTCTCGGAGGCCTCTGGGGGGCAGTTCGGGGGCCTCTTGGGAACATCTTGAGGGCCTCTTGGCAGCCTCTTGGGAGCCTCTTGGGGCTTCCTGGGGGCCTTTTGGGGCCTCTAGGGGCCCGCGAAAGTAGGTATTTCTGGATCCCCCAGATCTCAATCTGCTTCAAGAGCCTTCCTATTCCAAGAGTCGATATGTTTTTTGGGTGTGCCTTGTCATTCTCCGGGATGGCCGCAGCACAATCTACTGTATCTGCCTTCCTACTGCATGTTTTTACCCGCTTCTTCCGACCGACGTGCAAGGGGAGTCAGGCCCACGGGGGTTGAGGTTCGAGGGTCGAGCTTCGAGGGTCGAGGTCCGAGCGTCGTCTCCTGGACGTGTCCCACAGTCCTGAGGCGCCCTCGTGGCCACGGCTGGATCCGCCTCGAGATTCTGAGCAGACCGCACCCGGGGGGGATCCCTGACTCGGCCTTGACCCCTGGTCAGAGGTCAATGGTTTGATGGGCCTGTCTCCCACCACCACCACAAGTTGGAGAGGGGAAGGAGGAGGAGGAGGAGGAGGAGGAGGAGGAGAACGGGGGAGGAGAGGAGGGGGAAGGGGCAGGAGGAGGTAGAGAGGAGGAGGAGGAGGAGGAGAGGAGGAGGGGGAGGAGGAGGAGGAGGAGGAGGAGGAGGAGGAGGAGGCAGGAGTAGGAGAGAAGGAGGATGAGGAGGAGGAGGGAGGAGGAGGAGGAAGGAAGGCGGAGGAGGAGGAGGAGGAGGAGGAGGAGGACCCCCTCCCTCCGAGCTTGTGGGGACAGGTGGTGGAAGAGCAGGCCCATCATCCAGAGCAGGCCCATCATGTCTGGAGGGGACCAGGCTCAGGAGGCGACGCGTCGACCCCCCGGGTGCCCGCTCCTCGCCGACGAGGGCGCCCGGCAGCCCGTGCCCGTCGAGGAGCGCGCGGCTTCTGAGCCTCCCAGCCCATGGGGTTGTTGGAGGACTTCTTTCGGTCAGTGAGGTCTCCCTCACTGCCAGCAGCGCTGTCCCAGCCGCCGCTGCTGTGTTCACCAAGGCTGTGCGGGCGTTGAGCTCACCGAGCGCGTTCCACTGCTCGCAAATAGGGGAACGAAAAGTGACACAAGCATAAAAACTCGGAGGTCCGCGCGGGTTTCTCGGATCCGCGCTGGGGCCCCCCGGCGGCGCCTCCGGCGCCCACCCTGGCGCGCTCCGCGCGCCAGGGAGGGGGGTCCAGCGCCGATCCGAGAAATCCGCGCGGACCTCCGCGTTTTTATGTTTATGACATTTTTCTGTTCCCCTCTCAAAGTGCCTACTCGCAAACGTCTGGAACAACATATGTCCGCTTTGATGTCATTTATCGTAGATCCCCTGCGGGGGATCCAGGCCGTTTGCGAGTAGTTACTTTTCGAGTAGTGGAACGCGCTCGTCGATTCCTGTCGGCGACGCATCGCCGACTCCAGGGCTTTGCCCCCCTGAGACAATACAATGCCCCCCCTAACTCAAGCAGTGGCGATGCGTCCTGGCTCCCGTATAGGCCTACCAGAGAATGTTCTAAGAACCTTGTGTGGTTCGCACGACATGTTCTTAAAACGCTTCTGGTTGGGACTGTTTTGTTTTGGCACATCGGGCTTATGTTCCAAGAGCACCGTTTTCGTTCTTAGAACATGTTTGGGTTCTACGAACGTTTCGTGGTAGGACTATAGGAATGCCAGGACGGTTGGTCCCTGTTCAAGTTCAGTGCCCCCGCTAACGTTAAGTTGAGCCTGTCCCTCTACAAGAGGAAAATTGAAAAATTATACAAATTATAGTCCGGGGACGAGTTTGGAGTATTTTTTGAGCAGTGTTGAAGTATCTTGTATTTTTCGTCCCAGAGCCTGCCTGTAGTGGGACAGGCCCGACCTAACCCCAACGTTTTCCTTCACGCCTGGCCTGCTTCCCAGGCGGCAGTGTGGTCGCTTCGCTTCGGCTGGTCGTGGCGCCGCCGCGTCCTTCGAGGCTGCTGTCGGCCCGCCGGTCTTGGCCGGTGTTGGTGGCGCTGCTGGCCCGGTCGGCCTGCGGCTCCTGGTGGCCTGGTATGGCTCGGGGGCGGAAAAGAATGGGGTGATGACTAGGGGGGGGGAAATCATGGCGTGGACCATGATATTTCCTCCGATTTTATGGCGCCTCGTCTTATTTCCTTACGTCCCTGGCCCCCCCGTTGGGCCGCGCACGTGCCGCCGGTCATGATTTGCACCCTGTCCAAGAGACGCCGAGGCTGCGGGAAGGCGCCGTGCAGCGTGCCTGCTCGAGGCGCCCGGACGTCTGGTTCGTTCTCCCCCACCACGCCCTCTCGTGGCTTTGCGTCGTCGCCGCCGTCTTCGCCGCGCCACCGTCGCCTGCCGCCCTCCCCTCCCAGTCGCCTCGTTGGGTTGGTTTCGCACGCGCACCCTGCGCCGTTCCCCCCTCCCCCACATCCCTTCCTCTCCCTCCCGCTCCCCGCCCCCCCGTATTCGCTCCCCCTCTCCCTCCCGCTCCCGCTCCTCCAGCTTCCCTTCCCTCCCTCGGTCCCACCCTCGCCCCTCCCGCCGTCCCTCGCTCCTCCCTTCCTCTCTCCCTCGCTCCGCCCTCGCTCTCCTCTCGTCCCCCCGTTCCTCTTGCCCTCCCTGTCCTCCGTGCCGCCTCAGGATTTTCGCTGGCCCGCTCCGCCTTGTACCGCTCCACGACGAGCGGGAATTCGACGGTGTTTATCCTCGCGGGCTCGCGCCCCGAAGTGCCGCTCGGCGGTGGGATCTCGTCCTGCCGGAACGCCTAATTACGTACCTCCCTCCCTCCCCTTCCTCCGTTCGTGCCTTTTACCCAGCCCTCCTTTCCTGCCTTTCTCTCTGTCTTGCCGCGCCTTTTGGTGGTGGTGCTGCTGCTGTTGCTTCCGCAGGAGAACACCAGGCGGGGCCACTACCAGGATAAATCGTTCTGGAGCGTCCCAGACGCTGAAACGGCCGCGGCGCCCGATACATCCGAGCCGCCAGCTCTCAGAGATCCCAGACCTATCCCAGTCTGATGTTCTCCTGGTCCTTCGTCTCAGAAGTGGAG
>CAUYUJ010018411.1:113162-115552 GCA_963575745.1 Prorocentrum cordatum
AAGTGTTTGGTCGCCTGTGTCTTTTTTCTCTGCTTTGAATTCTGTGTGGCATGCTTGCAGTTGTCTGTTTGCGTTTGCTTGTTTCATGTTTGTTGTTGCTCGTCTGCCGTATGGATTCAGTGCAGTGCTTGTGAGAAGCCCCCACGAGCCGGGGGGGAGGGGGCAGGAGGATACCGCCTTTCGTGAGGCAAGGAACCCGAAATGATGTGAAAAAAGCATTGTAATCTGTATATTTCCCGAAGGAGCCGAATTAATCAGTGTGTGGGCGTCACAAAAATTAGCCTGGCGAAGGACCCAACCATATGCAGTTGAGAGTACCGCAATTGTGAATATCTTCTTCGGTGGCGCTCCCTATGGGGCCACGAGCCGTATGAGGGGTGTGCCGAAATGCGTGGCAGTGTACACAACACGAACGAAGACGATAGGTCCGAATATGAAAGCTTGAGCGCGTGCGAGTCGGATCGCGAGCGAGTCTGATTATGAATGAATCTGCGCGCGATTGATTCTATTCGCATGAATGCGTGCATGGATACGCCCAGTGTAAATGTATGTATACGACTGTGAACAGTTTGGGTCTGCGTGACTCTCGGTACTCGTGACTCTGAGCGTCGCCTCTGCAGGGGGCTTCCCTGGGAACCCCTACGGCAGCGCCCGCGCGCCGCGACGCCCATGTCGGCACACGCCACACACCTGGTGTGCGGGACGCATGCGGACGGCAGCACTGGGGCCTTCGGTGGAGCTCCCTGTGGGGCCACGAAACGTCGTGTGTGAGGGGTGTGCCGAAATGGGTGTGCGGGACGCATGCTGACGGCAGCAATGGGGCCTTCGGTGGAGCTCCCTATGGGGCCACGAAACGTGTGAGGGGTGTGCCGAAATGGGTGTGCGGGACGCATGCGGACGGCAGCACTGGGGCCTTCGGTGGAGCTCCCTGTGGGGCCACGAAACGTGTGAGGGTGTGCCGAAATGGGTGTGCGGGACGCATGCGGACGGCAGCCATGGGGCCTTCGGTGGAGCTCCCTATGGGGCCACGAAACGTGTGAGGGGTGTGCCGAAATGGGACAGTGTGCGGGACGCTGGGACGCAGCATTGGGAGCCCGGTTGGAGCTTCCCTGTGTGGGGCCACGAAACGTGTGAAGGGGTGTGCGACCTAACAGGGGTGTGCGGGACGCAATTGCTGACGGCAGCACTTGGGGCCTTCGGTAGGAGCTCCCCCATGGGGGGCCACGGAAACGTGTGAGGTCGTGTGCCGAAATGGGTGTGCGGGACGCATGCGGGCACACCCACTGGGACCTTCGGTGGAGCTCCCTATGGGGCCACGAAACGTGTGAGGGGTGGTCCGAAATGGGTGTGCGGGACGCATGCGGGCACACCCACTGGGACCTTCGGCGGAGCTCCTTGTGGGGCCACGAACGCGTGAGTGGTGTGCCGAAATGGGTGTGCGGGACGCATGCGGGCGGCAGCACTGGGGCCTTCGATGGAGCTCCCCCCCCCTGTGGGGCCACGAAACGTGTGAGGGGTGTGCCGAAATGGGTGTGCGGGACGCATGCGGACGGCAGCACTGGGGCCTTCGGTGGAGCTCCCTGTGGGGCCACGAAACGTGTGAGGGGTGTGCCGAAATGTGTGTGCGGGACGCTTGCGGACGGCAGCACTGGGGCCTTCGGTGGAGCTCCCTGTGGGGCCACGAAACGTGTGAGGGGTGTGCCGAAATGGGTGTGCGGGACGCATGCGGACGGCAGCCATGGGCCTTCGGTGGAGCTCCCTGTGGGGCCACGAAACGTGTGAAGGGTGTGCCGAAATGGGTGTGCGGGACGCATGCGGACGGCAGCGCTGGGGCCTTCGGTGGAGCTCCCTGTGGGGCCACGAAACGTGTGAGGGGTGTGCCGAAATGGGTGTGCGGGACGCATGCGGACGGCAGCCATGGGGCCTTCGGCGGAGCTCCCTATGGGGCTACGAAGCGCTGTACTGGGCGGGTGAAACGCAAGGAAGAGGGGGAGGAGGGAGAGGAGGCGGAGGAGGAGGAAGGAGGAAGGAAGGAGACGCGGGGCACCGTCTCTTCAAAACGAGGACCCAACACCACAGGATGGTTGGGAAAAACAGCAACAACAAATTAGCCTGGCGAAGGACCCAACCATATGCAGTTGAGAGTACCGCAGTTGTGAATATCTTCTTCGGTGGCGCTCCCTATGGGGCCACGAGCCGTTTGAGGGGTGCGCCGAAATGCGTGGCAGTGTACACAACACGAACGAAGACGATAGGTCCGAATATGAAAGCTTGAGCGCGTGCGAGTCGGATCGCGAGCGAGTCTGATTATGAATGAATTTGCGCGCGATTGATTCTATTCGCATGAATGCGTGCATGGATACGCCCAGTGTAAATGTATGTATACGACT
>CAUYUJ010018411.1:115652-148152 GCA_963575745.1 Prorocentrum cordatum
GTCTCTTCAAAACGAGGACCCAACACCACAGGATGGTTGGGAATTAGCCTGGCGAAGGACCCAACCATATGCAGTTGAGAGTACCGCAATTGTGAATATCTTCTTCGGTGGCGCTCCCTATGGGGCCACGAGCCGTATGAGGGGTGTGCCGAAATGCGTGGCAGTGTACACAACACGAACGAAAACGATAGGTCCGAATATGAAAGCTTGAGCGCGTGCGAGTCGGATCGCGAGCGAGTCTGATTATGAATGAATCTGCGCGCGTTTGATTCTATTCGCATGAATGCGTGCATGGATACGCCCAGTGTAAATGTATGTATACGACTGTGAACAGTTTGGGTCTGCGTGACTCTCGGTACTCGTGTCTCTGAGCGTCGCCTCTGCAGGGGCTTCCCTGGGAACCCCGACGGCAGCGCCCGCGCGCCGCGACGCCCATGTCGGCACGCCACACACCTGGTGTGCGGGACGCATGCGGCGGCAGCACTGGGGCCTTCGGTGGAGCTCCCTGTGGGGCCACGAAACGTGTGAGGGGTGTGCCGAAATGGGTGTGCGGGACGCATGCGGACGGCAGCCAGGGGGCCTTCGGTGGAGCTCCCTATGGGGCCACGAAACGTGTGAGGGGTGTGCCGAAATGGGTGTGCGGGACGCATGCGGACGGCAGCACTGGGGCCTTCGGTGGGGCTCCTTGTGGGGCCACGAAACGTGTGAGGGGTGTGCCGAAATGGGTGTGCGGGACGCCTGCGGACGGCAGCCATGGGGCCTTCGGTGGAGCTCCCTATGGGGCCACGAAACGTGTGAGGGGTGTGCCGAAATGGGTGTGCGGGACGCATGCGGACGGCAGCACTGGGGCCTTCGGTGGAGCTCCCTGTGGGGCCACGAAACGTGTGAGAGGGTTGCCGAAATGGGTGTGCGGGACGCATGCGGCACGGCAGCACTGGGGCCTTCGGTGGAGCTTCCCTGTGGTGGCCACGAAACGTGTGGGGTGTGCCGCATGTGGCCGGTGACCCAAAAATGTGCGGACGCACACTGGGCCTCTTCGGTGGAGCTCCCTGTGGGGCCACGAAACAGTGGAGGGGTGTGCGAAATGATGGGTGTCTGGGACGCCTGCGACGGCAGCCTGGGGCCTTCGGTGGAGCTCCCTATGGGCCCACGAAACGTGTGAGGGGTGTGCCGAAATGGGTGTGCGGGACGCATGCGGACGGCAGCACTGGGGCCTTCGGTGGAGCTCCCTGTGGGGCCACGAAACGTGTGAGGGGTGTGCCGAAATGGGTGTGCGGGACGCATGCGGACGGCAGCCATGGGGCCTTCGGTGGAGCTCCCTATGGGGCCACGAAACGTGTGAGGGGTGTGCCGAAATGGGTGTGCGGGACGCATGCGGACGGCAGCACTGGGGCCTTCGGTGGAGCTCCCTGTGGGGCCACGAAACGTGTGAGGGGTGTGCCGAAATGGGTGTGCGGGACGCATGCGGACGGCAGCCATGGGGCCTTCGGTGGAGCTCCCTATGGGGCCACGAAACGTGTGAGGGGTGTGCCGAAATGGGTGTGCGGGACGCATGCGGACGGCAGCACTGGGGCCTTCGGTGGAGCTCCCTGTGGGGCCACGAAACGTGTGAGGGGTGTGCCGAAATGGGTGTGCGGGACGCATGCGGACGGCAGCCATGGGGCCTTCGGCGGAGCTCCCTATGGGGCTACGAAGCGCTGTACTGGGCGGGTGAAACGCAAGGAAGAGGGGGAGGAGGGAGAGGAGGCGGAGGAGGAGGAAGGAGGAAGGAAGGAGACGCGGGGCACCGTCTCTTCAAAACGAGGACCCAACACCACAGGATGGTTGGGAACAAAACGTAGTCGGCCATGGTCTGGACTCCCAAGAGCCCTCACAATGATTAACTTGAGTTGTTTGGATCATTTGGGTTCTCATGGGTTTCTCCGGTTCCGCTCGCTTCCGAGGCCAACGACCCCAGACCGATTCAGTTTGAAAGTGTTTTCTGTTATGACGGACCCTCACGATGATGAAGTGTGCTTTGGGATTTCGGATATTTGGACCGACGGCCCCCAGAATGGTGTATTTCCCGTTGAGCTCCGATTGGAGAACACATCGGGTATTCAGCAATTCTGTGGGATGCAGGGGTCGGCGCGTCTCCTATTGCATTCTTGTTGGGAGACCAATCAGATATTAAAGAATGCTGCGGGCGCATTTTTGGGGGCAGCGGCTGAAAGTGTTGCTGAACCGCAGCCTGTGCCACCTTTTGCACTGGTGGAGCCTGAGCCTCAGTTTGGTGATCCTGATTTTGACCTGGACGAATTTTTCGGCCTCAACGCAGAGCCCCCACCTGCGTCGATGGGTTTGCCACCTCCGGACCCTCGACGAGATCAAGCAGGTCAAGATTCTGCAGATATGCGTGCGGATCTCCGTGACTGGGCATCGCTGTGGTGTGATGATCGTGCCGAGCTTCCCGAGATAGCTCGCATTGGAATCGATGGTGCGAGGCGTTTCTCGTTGCAATGCTACGACGTAAAGATAAGGAGCCCCTACGTCGCCTCTTGCAGGATTGGTTTCCGGGACGCACCACTGAGCGCATCATTCAGGGGCTGCGCGACAGCGCATGACGTCATAGCGCCAGCCGTCGTGATGCACTTGTTGACCGAGTGGTCTCCACGCCTCAGCCTGACAGATCTCGGCTTGTTCACCGTCACTGGAGAGCTTTGGTGCGGGACGGGAAAATGACCACAGCCATTGTTTCTTGTTTGCGCCGCCTTCCAGCCGGCCGAGCAAGAAGCAGTGGGTGTGGTCATTTCCCTGGTGCCAGGCTTAACGAGAATGACCACAACCACTGCTTTGTTTCTTCTGTCTGGAAGGCGGCAACCAAAGAAAAGAAGTGGCTGTGGTCATTTTCACGTCCCGTATTCGGCAGAAGTCAGAGCAACGTTTCGCCGTTTCTTGGGACACAATGCCCCTGGTGCAGGCCATCCCGTGGCGCCCCGTCGCCCCCAGTCCGACGACGTCCTGCAGTCGGATGCCGCCGAGGCGCTGGTCCGGTTGCCCTCTGCGTGCGCGACGGCGGATGCCTGGCGTGCCAAATCATTTCGGTTTTGGTTTTGGTTCTTCTCCAAAAGAACTCCCCCTGGGGCTTCGGCCCGTCCCGCCGGGGTCCCGGGACGATCTTACAGGAGCTCAATTCCCA
This sequence comes from Prorocentrum cordatum, assembly GCA_963575745.1. Classification (NCBI taxonomy): domain Eukaryota; class Dinophyceae; order Prorocentrales; family Prorocentraceae; genus Prorocentrum; species Prorocentrum cordatum. The sequence goes on from CAUYUJ010018411.1 coordinate 118,831, forward strand.
GAAAAATCCTCCAGGACGGCTCAAGATGGCCTCCAAGATGGCCGCGTTGGCCCAAGATTGCCTCCAAAATAGTCCCAGATGGCCTCCAAGTCCCTCCCAGTCTGGTGAGCGGGCATCAGATGCAGGCCGACGACTTCCCCGCCGCTTCCCTGGTCCTCTTGGGGTGCATTCGGGAGCGGCCCCCGGGAGGCTAACGGAGGGCCCTCTGGGGAGGCGAAGGGGGAAGGGGAAGGTGGTGGGAGCAGTCTGGTTGCTCCCCCTCCTCCTCCTCCTCCTCCTCCTCCTCCTCCTCCTTTTCCTCCTCCTCTTCCTCCTCCTCATCCTCCTCCTCCTCCTCCCTCCTCCCTCCTCCCTCCTCCCTCCTCCTTCCTCCCCCCAGCCTCCCTTCGACCTTTTTTCCGATCCGATCTGCCTCGCCAGCCCCCGGGCCCTGCGCCTGGGCCCCCTCCTGGGCCCCGTGGCCCAAGCGGGGGGGCATGCGCTTTCGCGGCCCCCCTACCCCGAGTGGAAGTGATCACGAGGGCACTCTCCGAAGGTGAGGAGGTGCTGGCGGCCCCTCGGCTCCACCGCGATTGCCTTCCTCCTTCCTCCTTCCTCCTTCTCCTCCTCCTCCTCTTCCTCCTCCTCCTCCTCCTCCTCTTCCCCCCGCCTCCTCCTCCTCCTCCTCCTCCTCCTCCTCCTCCCCACGCCTCCTCCTCCTCCTCCTCCTTCGCCAGGCTGCGACCATTCTGGAGCAGCATCGTTGTGACATAGCGGCAGCTGCGCATAGGGCCGAGCTTGACGAAGTCAGAGATCCGCTTGGAGCTGGTGGCGGTGGCGTGAGGCAACACGAGGCGGCGGGCTCAAAGGGGCTCAGCCGCCCCGCGGAGGGCCTTCGAGGCCACTGCTCGGACAGACCTCTGGTGGAGCGGTGTTGTGAAAAAAACACGGGGCCCAAAGAGATCTAGAAACAAAGATGTCCGACAACGCTGGCAGGACTGGTGCGATTCGGCATCATCCAATGGCGCTGTGGGGCTTCCACCGAACTGCGGGTGCCCCCGGCGCACCACGCCCTACAGTCGCCCAAGCTGCAGGCGGCCTCTCGGCCCACCCGCGCGACATCGTCGAGGCAGGGGTGCGCAACTGCGAGAAGTTGTGGCACGCTGGTCAGTTTTCCAACCAGGCGTGGACGCCGCACGGGTCTGCGATGCCTCGAGCCAGCGTGGAGTTGATTCGCGATGTGGCAAGCAGCTGTCCTCATGTGACGGCTGCAAATCATGATAGAGGTCGTCCTCGGCATTTCGGTCTACTGTCTGATATCGGCGTGGGGAGAATGGCTGCGCTATTCGAGGCGCGTGAGAGGATCGGCCTACGTCCTTAGCAGTTGCGCTTTATCGTCATGCCCATGCTAGCGAAGCCAGATGCGGGACACCGGCTCATCATATTATACTCATGTCTGCATCGCGTTTGGCAGCGCCCCCGCCGGCGCGACTTTGCGAACTCCATAGCTAACTTCGGCGTCCATACTGGGGCGCTGTGGCTGGCCGCAGTACGCTCGACTTTTCATGGTTCCAGGCAGCTCGAAGCCGGGCTGAGGTCAGTTAGAGAAGACACAGTTTGCTGTTGCTGGTGGACTACAGTAAGTTCTATGAAGGCAGGCCATTGCAAGGTCTACGCGGTCGGCCTCTGGCGCGCGGCATGCCAATGCAGATCCTCAAGTTACTGTTCAACACGTGGCAGCCGCCGCGCATTATTCGATTCGGATTGCATCACATTAGCACAGTCTGGTCCGCCACCGTTGGGATCCCAACAGGATGTGTTTTTGCTGGTGTTGCAGTTCGTGCTTGCACAGTATCTGCGCGTGACCAGTTTGCGCACCGCGACCCGCCCTTGCACTCATGAGCTACATCGACGATGCTGGTGCCCGTGTCAGCGGCAAGGATCATGACATTGTCGTCGGGGTGGCGGTCCGCGCAGGCATTCAGTCTAAGGCGGTGTCTAAGCGGATTCTGGCGACATTGATAAGGTTGTTATTGTGGCGAGTGGCGCTGTCTTGGGCCCGGAGGTTGCGGCCAGTATTGGCCTGGCCAAGGAGAAGGCCAAGCCAGCTGCCGCACACCTCGGCGCTGATTTTGCCTGAGGGCGGCGACGTGCGCATGGGCGCGCAGCTAAAGGCACGACGGCGTAAGTCTTTTCCGATATTGGCCAAGACGGCCAAGCTGAAGTCAATGAAGCGTGCTGGTGATCGGTTGGGGCGGGTGTACACGATTGAGATTAGGATGGCAGCTCGCTACCTCGTCGAGGTCAACGGCGTTGACGACCAGGATGTGCTCGCCACCCGTCGCCAGGCCACGTCGCGCCTGCACTTTGCGACGCGAGGCGCGCGCCTCCGCGCCGAGCTCCCCTTGCGCGGTGAGCCAGCCACGCGGGGGGCGGTAATACCTGCGCTCCAGTGGTCAAAAACGGCGTGGCAGGCAGCGGCGTTCCCGTCTGATACCCTTGTGGATGCACTGAAGTAGTTCGTTGATGGAATCCCCCCCCCCCAGGGCGCTTCGGACGTAGCCTGGGCCCGCGCCCGGGGGCCGATTTCCAAGGGTCCGTTGTGCCTTGCCCGTGCAAGGTGGGAGCCGACCTCTGCCACTGCGTGGGCCAATCAGGATGGAATCGCTATCCAGCTCTCCCAGTGGCCCCCCGCCGTGCCAGGTCGGACGTTTAGCGCTGCGCCCCTGGACGCCCATGAGGAGGCTCTGGATGAGAGGCGAGGGATGGACGTTGGGGCGAGGGCGGACCTGGATGTAGTGGGGGCTTGTTCAATTACCAAGCCTGCCGACTATTCTAAGTTTTAGGGGAATTTCGCGCGCGCCGCTGTGTGCGACTGCCTCTGGACCGAGCAGCTTGCCCACGATAGCGGACGCTGCGCGGAGAGAGCTGGTCGCTGCGAGTGCGGCGAGCCAGACGCAGTGCGCCGCCGTCTTTTTCGTTGCACCCTGCCTGTTGTCATTCAGGCTCGATCCGAGGCGGAGGCGCCGTCCGCCTTCCCGGAAGTAGCGGGGGTGGCCCAGCGAGCTTGCTTCGCAGCAGAGGCGTCGCCTCGGCGCCCCCATGCGACGCCCTCCACGCGTTCGAGGCCCCCATTGTTGAAGTTCTGGGCGACTTAGGGGGCGCTCGCCCCGACCTCGAGCCCGAGCAAGTGGTTCAGTTCGCAGGCAGTGCCGAGAGATTACACATGGCGGTGGATGGTAGCAGCGAGATGCCGATATGGTCAAGTTTCCAGCGGGCTGCCTACGCCGCTCTTCTTTGTGACCCCCCAGGCCGAAGCTGCTCTCTCAGCCGTGCGCGGCGCAGTGCCTGGAGGTTTCCCGCAGGCCCCAGCCGCGGCTGAGATATGTTCGATGGCCGTGGCATATCATCTTGCGGATAGAACGCCGCGTGCGCATGCAGATTGCAAAGCAGCCGCCCGCCTGCCCCTCCCCCCCGAGCGCGAGCGGCTTCGCGCCAGTTTTTTTCTGCAGAAAAAAACAAAAAAAACACCGGGTCCCTCGAGGGGCGCTGGCGCGTTAAATCGGCGCAGCGCGTGAAGGCCCATCGGGGCGGGGGCGCGATGGATAGCTCGCCGCCTGTGGAGCGCTTCCCGGCGAAAGGTGATCGCGCGACCGATCTGCACGCTAAACAGGCTCTTCTTCTCCGCCCCCCAGCTGGCCCAGAGACGGCCAGCAGGTTAGAGGATGAGGTCAGCTTGCCGCGTCTGTGCTACTTGTTTTCCAGAGCCAAGCGAGCGAGACCATTCGTCTGCCACAGGTCGGTAAGAGACCCCCCTGGCTCGCATGAGCGGCAGATGGGCCCGCTCGGCCTGCGGCGCAAGCATGGTCTGATGATTGCCCGCGACGGGGGGCCTCAGGAGGCGCCCGGGCGCTCCGGGGCCCCTGATTTCGTTTGCCAGGTCGTCCGCCGTTCCCTGTGGCACCTGATTGCGGGCGCGGCCTCCCCCGATATCCACCCCAGAGCTCCTGGGGCCTCTGAGCCAAGGGCCCGTAAGTTTCAGAGGCTTCAGTTCTTGCGTGTCAAGCGTGGTCGCTGGGCTCAGCGGTGTTCTCGAAATCTTGACAACTTCTTCAAGAAAGCTTAGAGAAAAGGCCGCGAAGTACGAGCCACGTGCCAACGTGGCCTTGGCCCCAGTCATCGTGCGCGACAGTTTATTGATCTAGTTGCTGCGGTCTCGGCGCTGCCTGTGTTACCCAAACCGCGGTGCAAAATTCCTGCTCGCACATCTGTTCCGTCTGCCCAGACGGGCGCCCCCGCAGCCCCTGAGCACGAGAGGCGACTGGCCGCCAACGCGGAGCGAGCTCGGGCCATGGAGGCTTTCGGGGCAGAGCAATAGTTCAATAGTTGGTCGTGGCACCTCGCCGCGGGCCCTGGTCAGAGTGCAAATCCCTCTCTGAGGGGTGCCATTGGCTTCCTAGTTTCAGACTCGTGAGTCTCTTCCCCTTGGGGCTGTCCTAACCTAACCTCCTCCTCCTCCTCCTCCTTCTGGCTCAAGTCGGCTCTCCGCCGGCTTGGGCGGTGCTCATCTCGGCACGAGCTGCGTATCTCACCGTGCCTCGGGTCTACCGCTCTTTCCGAGAGCCTCCATATGCTGGATGTCTTGTGCGGGGCCACCCGCGCGCGGTCCCCTGGCGGGCCGCTGGCAGCGCCGCCCGACGGGTTCGGGCGCGGAAGGTGGCCATCTGGCGCGCAAGTGCAGGCGCTGGCCGCGAGCCGCCAGCTTCCTCACTACGGTCGGGCAGGCACAAAACTACACTTTGGGCGAGTGGATTAACTTCTTGCGCGGGCCCCAAATTTCCAAACTTACTGTTGCGACATCGTCTTACGTATTGGTTCGCCCGCCATTCGAGGGGGCCGATCGCGCCTGTCGGATTTGCCGGGGCCTCGACGTCGCTGGCCAGTGTCGCTGGGGAATCAAGACTTGCGCCTCGCGAGTGGATTGGAGGATGAGCGCAAGGTGGGCGCTTCAGCTGCGGGGGGGCGCGGGCGTTTTCCGCCGCGCAGGGGCCAGGGGCAATTGGGAAACGCCCAGGGAAATGGGCGGCGGCTGGTAGAGGAAGAACGGGGCAGGGGGAGGGCAAAGCAGCGGGCGGGAATGGGGAACATAGTGACCATGGCGAGATGCTCTGATAGGGGGAGCGATGTGGGCGGAGGCCGCAGTTGGAATTCCTTCGGATAGCCCTGGGACGTTCAGACACCTCCGCCCGGAGGCCGGCAGGGGGTTCAGCGGCCCTTGCCTTCCTGACTTTGCGGGCGGGGCGGGGCGGCGCGCCCGACCTGCGCCCCGCCCCTTTCGCTAGGTGCCCGTCTGCGCGCGCTCGCCCCGCGCGAGACATCCAGCGCGTTCAGAACTGCACTTAGCCAGGCGCTATGCGTAGTTCTGCGCGCGCTGGTTTCGCCAGAGACATCCTCGCAAAACGGGGCGCCTATAGAACTACACCTAGCCAGCGGGGCGGGGCGCGTGTCGGGCGCCGCCGCGTGCGCCCCCGACGCGTACTGCGCCCCGGCCGCTAAGTGCCGTTATGTGCGTGCCCTGTCTGCACGAAGCATCGGCTGCCCGCGCCGCCCATCGCCGAGGCCCCGCCCCCTGGGCCGCTCCCCACCGGCATCCCGCATCCCCTGGTTCAGCGAAGCCAGCAGTATGCCTGGGGGCCTCGACCTCGCGCAGCCCGCTGCCCTCCCCCGCCTGTGCCCCAGCAGCAAATCCGCGATCCGATCCCCTGCGCTTTCGGGTTCTTCTTCGTGCCGGATTCCCCGTCCGAGGGTGAAACCCTTGCTCGCGTCATGATTGTTCCTGCTGCTGCCGCCAGGCCTCGCCGCGAAACATTGCGATCGCTTCCACGCTTGGCGCGCAGCGTCGTCGGCGCGACCGTCGCCTTCCATCGTAGGTCGCGAGGTGATGTCCGTCCACCCAGGCCGACCGACGCGCCGAATCTAATTATGATTGCCACCCCTGGTTTCCGCAACAAGGTGGAGTTTTGCTGTGTGTCGAACATGCCGAACACGCCGCCTGTCGTCGAGGATTTCGGCATCGCCAAGCGCGCAACCCTGCAGGAGGACCAGATCACCGCGAACTCCGAGGATGGAGACCTCGCGCCCTCGACCAGGGAGGCGCCCTACGCGCCACCGTTCGTCGAGAACTACGGCTTCATCATGCGCGACACCCCGCGGGAGGAACAACTAAAGGACATCTCCGAGGATGGGGGGGGGGCGCGACTCTAACGCGGAGGCGCAGCGCGCGCCGCCGAGCATCGAACATTCCCGCATCACCAAGGAGACCACCATGAGCAACACCCTGCAGGAGGATAAGTTTCCAGAGGACAGGGACATCGACTTCCTGGCCGCGGAGGCGCCGCCCGCGCGCGTTGCAGAGCGGTGAGAAAGACGGCAGCACTATGCGCGCAACCCTGCAGGACGAGAACCTTACAGATACTGTTGGGGAGAAGAAGCTCTTCGTGAAGCAGAACGACGTCGATGGGGGAGGCTAGCGGCACGCTGGCAGAGTCTACATTTGCCACTGTCACACTCTGGAGCCACAAGGCTTCCGACGGGAACTGGCAGAGTGTGAGCGACACAAGCCAGCACAATATGATCGAACGTAAGTACTTGGAGTACCTTTTCGACAACAGCCAGCACATCGCGAAGGTTGACATGCTCAACGCGTGCCTTGTCATAAATTCCAAGACTGGGTACTTCAGACCAGAAGGGAACCGAGGTATATCAGAGCGCCGTGACATCAGGAGGCAGGTAATCAGTTTTGCCAAGGAGTGAACACCAGTAGCCTATGCGCCCTCGTCCGAATGGGCCTCCGCGGCTGTATTCGGCAGTGTGTTCTGGTATTGTTGCTCACGTATACAGGGCTCTTCTATGTTGTGTGCTCGCTTTGCTTTTTGTGTGCGTGTGACACCTGAGCTCGTAAATGAAGATTTGGAGATTGCCTTGCCAGCTGCCCCGCCGCCGCCTCTCACCGAAGAGACCAGGCGGAATGCTTCGTGAAACGCTGGCAGGACATAGAAACAGCTTGAAGGCTGCCCCCGTCTTTCCCTGCCCATCCTTGTCGTCCTCCTTCTCAACATTGGGGCGGAGTTACAGGGCGAATCAAGGAGAACGGATGTAACCCCAAGGTTGAGGTCTGGGTCGGGCCGGTCAAACCTTAGCCTTCCCCCCGTAGCACGTGATGGTCCCCCTCCTCCTCCTCCTCCTCCTCCTCCTCCTTCTCCCCCTCCCCCTCCTCCTCCTCCTCCTCCTCCTTTTTCTTGCGTTTTGCATCCGGTTTCTTGCTCAGGCAATAACCGCGCTGTAGCTTCGCGCCGCGCAGGCGGGCATATGCGAGCCGTCGGGATGCTGGCCTGTGGCTAGAGGCTCTGGGCCAAGCGCAAACGCGGTCGCGTGGCCGGCTGTAGTTTCTCTCCACGAGTGCACTGGATAGTTCGATCGTCGATACCCTCCCATCCGTCCCTCCCCCTTCCCCCTCCCTTCCCTTCCTCTCTCCTTCCCCCCCCGTCCTCCCATCCCTCCTGCCCCCTTTCCCACCCCTCTTCCCATCCCTCCTCCCCCCCTCGTCCCATCCTCCTTGCTCCCCCCATTCCCTCATTCCCTCCTCCCCCCCCATCGAGCTCTGGGGCAGTCGCGGTTCGATCCGGCCCGAAGAGCGCCGCAGCAAGATTTGGTCAGGGGCGCGTTTTTTGTCACGAAGCCGCATTTTTGTTCGGGGCGTCCGATCTCACAGCCGGAGGGTGGCCGAACGGGGCGAAGTAAGTAGGTAGGTAGAAAAGCAGCCTGGAACCAGTTTTGGGCCCTGCCTCGCCCATCTCTGACCCCCCTCCTCCCATCCCTCCGCTCCTCCCTCCTCGTCGCGCTGGGGAGCCGCATCGGCGCGAAAGACGCGGAGGAAGCCCCGACCGACTCGCTGTGGCAGTGCCTCCGGCGCGGAGTCGGAGATGGGGCAGGCATGGCCCGAACCTGGCTTCAGACCGCTGCTCCGCCTACACGTGCGGTTTTCCTGCTCGACCCCGCTCCCTTCGCCGAGATCGGACGCTCCGGACAGGATGCGGCCGCGTGACTCTCACGACTGGGGCCCTTGACCTCCCCGTCCTGCGGCACCTGTCGAGGCGGATCCTGCCGTGACTGCCCCAGGGCCCGACACTGGGGCGCGAGCGCCAGGCGCGCAAGAGCTGCCGCGCCCGGGTCTCGCCAGGGCCGCCGCGAGGGCGCGAAGCTGCTCGCGGTACGCGGGTGGCGCTTCGCAGTTCGCGGATTCTCCCCAGAGATCCAACGTATTGAAAAAAACACAATGGAGGCTTTCCGTATTTTTCGGCTTCGAGGGACCTTCGCAGGGCCCCGGGACAGTCAAAAAACGACTCAGGATGAAAAACTGGTCCTGGGGAACGGGTCGAGATTCTTGGGGACCCCACATTGAAAAAATCGCGACATCGGATCTCTGGGTCCTCGTTCTCGTCCGCCTCTTCTCCCCCAGAGGAGGGTCGGCCCGAGAGCGCGAAGTCATTCGCGCTCCGCGCAGCGCGGGGCGCGAACACAGCTGCCCTTGATCCCGGCGCCCCCCCTCCCTCCCGCGGCCAAGAGGGGGGCCTGGGCCATGAGATCTCCCCAGATTTCATGGCGCCTGTGCTTACTTCGTTACGCCCCCGGCCCCCTCTGGGGCCGCGCACGTGCCTGCAGCCATGATTTGCACCCCCTCCTCTTGGACGCCGCCCTCTTCGCCGCCCCCGAGAGCCGTCGCGGGAGCCCTCCTCGAGGGCCCCGGGCGGAGCGGGCTACATGTGCGGGGCCCGAAGGAGGCCGGGGCGGCGACGCCCGAGGCGGAGGTCAAGAATTGCCACGCCTGCCGTCGGGCGGGCCTCGAGAATCGAGATGATCCGCTCCACAGCGTTCTCGGGGGCAGAAAAGAGGGGGGGGATGACTATAGGGGTGGGTGGGTATCATGGCGTGGGCCATTATATTTCCTCAGATTTTATGGCGCCGCTTCTTACTTCATTACGTCCCTGGCCCCCCCGCTGGGCCGCGCACGTGCCGCCGGTCATGATTTGCACCCCCGCCTCTTGGACCTTGGACGCCCCCCTTTTTGGCCGCTCCCGACGTTCATCGAGGTGATCCGCTCCAGAGTGTTAAGGCCCAGTAGCATCGCCAAAATGCTCCCTTGTGAGGGCGACGTGCACGTTCGCGAGGACGGCAGGCTTTTTCGGCGGCCGACGCGCGGGCGGCGCACAGGCGACGAACGCGCGACGCACCCTTTGTCGCGAAGGGGGGGGTCAGCACGCCGGTCGTGTTGCTGGGCCTCAACACTCCAGAGCGCTCATCGGGGCCTCCAAACGTGGTGGTGACCACACCGTGTGGTGAGTCGGTGGTGATTCGGGGCCACCGCACGGTTTTGGGGCTCGAGTCCCTCTCCGAGGACGCCTCGGGCGACTGGGGCATCCGAGGTCCCGTTGACGGACCGTGCGGTGAGGACTTGGGGGATGTCGAGCTCACCGCACGGTCTGTCACCGCACCGTTTCGGGACTCCAAAGTTCAACCCAGAAACCCAGCGCATTGAAAAAGCCAAGACGGAGGTTTTCCGAAACTTTCGCCCTCTAGGGGCCCTCGTCTGGCCCCGGGTCCGTCAACAAAAACACTCGGGATGCAATGCCGGTCCTCGGGAATGGGTCGAGATTTCTGGGGACCCCGTATCGAAAAAATCGCGACGTCGGATTTCTGGGCAATCCGTTCCAGAGCGTTCAAGAACGCTAACAGAGCGCCCCGGGAAAACCCTGAAACGGCCGCGGCGCCCGATGCGCCCTCCAAGCCCGCCGATTCTCCCAGAGATTCCCCACTTGTGTCGGCCCGACTTCGTCTCATTCTGCCTTCGTCTTGCTTGATGGGCATGTTTTCCACCACCACCATAAGTTGGAAAGGGAGGAGGAGGAGGAGGAGGAGGAGGAGGAGGAGGAGGACGACGACGAGGACGACGACGAGGACGAGGACGAGGACGAGGACGAGGACGACGACGAGGAGGGAGGAGGAGGGAGGAGGAGGAGCAGGAGGAGGACCCCGTGGTCTGGAGGAGGAGCTACCGGGAGGAGGAGCAGGAGGAGGAGGACCAGGAGGAGGACCAGGAGGAGGAAGGAGGAGTACGAGGACGGTGGTCTCGAGTCTGCCTTCCTCTTGCTCCCTCCTGCTGCCGGCCCTTCGGACTGAGGCCGCCGCGGCCCGGGCCGCTGGGCGGCCGTCGCCCAGCGCCCCACGGCGAGGGCCTCGCGCACGGGGCGCCCTGTGAGGGGCGCCGGGCAGCCCTCGCGCGCGCGTGGCTCGGCCCGCGGAAAAGCCTCGCGGCTCCGGCGCGGGGCTCTGGAGGAGGGTCGGGCCGGAGGACAGGGGGGGATTGGGAAAGGGGGGTTTACGAAATTTGCTGCGTGCAGCTGGTTTCGGCCCCACCGAGGGGCCCATTCCTCGATACATGGTCGTCTCCAGCGCCAGGAGGCGCCGGGAAAATCAGCTACATGAGCTGATTCTCGACCCCCCCCCCTTTGCTATCCCCCCTTTCGCCTGGCCCGAGAGGGGTTGGGAGCCTCGAGACGGGGGTCAGTGCAAACGGGGGTCAGCCAGAGCGCGCGATCTTGCAGGAGCCTGCAGGGCCAGGGTCGCACTGACCCGGGTCTGGGTGCAGGGTCCTGCAGGATCCTGCGCATTGCCCCGGGCTTGGGCGCAGGGTCTCGCAGGTTTCTGCAAGGCCTGACTGGTCGGGATTGACCCGGGTCAGCAGATCCCCGAAGGGCGGGGCCACATCGTTCAACCGACCCCCTGTATCCCTACACCTTCGACGATGCTTAAGAAAACTTAAGTCGTCGTCCAGAGTCTCGATTATGCTTAACGTTTCAATGGAAATCCTAAGATTTCGATCGAAATTCTTGATTTTTATTCAACTTCTGAGACTATGAGTTTCTTAACCCATGATTTCTTCAGCATTTCGCAGGGTGCATCCCCATCCCCATCCATACCCCCAGAGATCCAGCGCGTTGAGAGAGTCAAGGCGGAGGTTCTTCGCAATGGTCGGCCTCTTCCGGGCCCTCGCCGGGCCCCGGGGCCGTGAACAACGACTCGGGATGAAAAACCAGTCCTCGGGAATGGGTCGAGACTTGTGGGGACCCAGTATCGGTTCTCCCCAGAGATCCAACGCATTGAAAAAAACACGACGGAGGGTTTTCGTATTTTTCGGCCTCGAGGGACCCTCGCAGGGCCCCGGGACCGTCAAAAAACGACTCAGGATGAAAAACCGGTCCTGGGGAACGGGTCGAGACTTTTGCGGACCCCACATTGAAAAAATCGCGACATCGGATTCCGTGGTACCCATCGGTCGTTGAAAGTAGGCATTATTGGATTCCCAGAACCCAGCCTACTTCAAGCGGTTTCCTACTTCAGGAATGGATATGCTTTTGTCATGCTTGCTATTGTGTGTTCGGGCCCGAACCCCATATACTTTATCCGCCCTCATAGTTCATGCTTCTGCCTGCTTCTTCCGGCGGGCATGCATCCAGAACCCCACCATCCCAGAACCCCCGTTGGGGAGATGCCCGTCGAGGCATAATCATGACGAAACGGCCCACATCTCCGTCTGGGGGGTACATCGGCCAATTGGGTCCAGTCTACTCCCATGGAGATAGTATTAAGTCGGGCCTGTCCCTCTACAGGAGGAATAGGTAAAGATAGTCAAAAAGGTTTGGGGACGATGTTTGGACCATTTTTGATTTTTTTTTTTTTTTTAAATATTTTTCAACTATTTTCCATTTTTCGTCGAAAATCCTCTGTAGGGGGACAGGCCCGACTTAAGGATAGGGGTAGGTTAAACGATGCTCAGGGCGGTGTCGGGGGAGGAAGGGGTGCCTACACGATCAGTACGATCGGGACACCAGCGGGTGGCGTTCAGCACGATCGGGGCACCAGCGTGGCAATGTCCGGACATCATCGGAGCACGAGCGGGCCAAATAAATGCCCGCACAACGGACATCACGATCTCATTGTCGATCTCACACAAATCTCACGATCCACGTCACAGCGAATTGCACAGTGGATCCCACCATCGAGCTCACTATCGCTCTCGATATCGATCGCACCATCGATTCGATCCCACTATCGATTTCACGATCGATCTCAATATCTCACAGGAGATCTCACTATCGACCTCACAAGAGATCTCACGAGACACCATCGGGACACCACGATGGGGCATCCCCAGCCACAGCGGGTCACCCCCAGCCAAGGATCTACTGTGATCGATTTCACTATCGATCTCACTATCGATCCCTCGACTTCACTACCGATCTCATGATCACGATCGATCACGCAATCGATCTCACTATCGATCTCACTCTCGATCCCACATCACAAGCTACCATCGAGACACCACGGCGGGACACCAGGCGCCACTGTCGGGACACCCACCGACGGGGCAGCCAGCGCCACCGACGAACCCCCGCGCCACCGACGGGGCACCCCTGGCACCGGCGCGCCCGGGGCGGGGGGGGCGCTCAAACGGCTCCACGGCCCCTAGCCACGGCGGCATCATTCCTCTCGCACCGCACGCCCGCGCAGCTTCGCCTCGCCCGCACGCGCACGAGCACGAAACAAAAACCGATTTCTCAGTGGGGGTCCTCCTCCTCCTCCTCCTCCTCCTCCTCCTCCTGCTCCTCCTCCTCCTCCTCCTCCTCCTCCTCCTCCTCCTCCTCCTCCTCCTCCTCCTCATGAAACAAACACCGATTTCTCGGTGGGGTCTTCCTCCTCCTCCTCCTCCTCCTCCTCCTCCTCCTCCTCCTCCTCCTCCTCCCCCTCTCCCTAGTGAGAGGGGAGGGTGGAGGAGGAAGGAGGGTGAAGGGGGGCGGAGGAGGGAGTACGGATGATGGGAGAGAAGGCGGAAAAAGAGAGAGGAGCAGGATGAGGGGGGTGTGACAAGGGAGTACGGATGAGTGATGAGGGAGGCGGGCGGGAGGTGCAGGTTGGAGGGATGGGAGGGAGCAAGGAGGAGGAGGGGTGAAGGTAGGGAGGAAGGGAGGAAGGAGGAACGCATGTCGGACCAACCATCTGGAAGGGAAGCAGGAAAGAGTGAGGGAACGAGAGTGAATGACACATAATTTGGTCATTTTGTTCTGGGCAGGGATTGTTGCTGTCCTCGAGGGGTCTTAGGACCCCAGCTCAGAACCTCCAGGTCCCCCCCTTCACAAAAAGAGGTAGCACAACATGTTAAAAAAGCTCAGGTCACGACAACATCCGAAAGTGGTTCCTCCTCATCCTCCTCCTCCTCCGTAGCGAAACCAGCCCCACCATGTAGGTCCAGCAGCTAGACGGGTGCTGCTAGGAGTGCCCCTGGCCCAAGGCGCCCCCAGGACTTTCAAGGAGGCACCCACGGCCTTCAGAGCACCCCCTAACGGGGCCAAGAGGGCACCAGGGGCTCTAAACATGGAGCGAAGAGCTGGTGGCACCCTGGGCCAGGGGCACTTCTGGCTTGGCATCGCTCGGACGTGTGCATGTTTTTTTTTTTATCGGCAAGGGCCATCGAGGAGCATGTTTGTTCACGTTGCGAGCAAGCGCACGCACGGAACCGAAAAGTGCACAGGGAGTGGACGTCCAGGCGATGGCGAGCTGGGGACACCCGAAGTAGATGTCTACTCCAGATTTCGTAATAAAGGGAGGGGGGTCTCATTTCGGGGGGGGTCTCTTCCAGGCTATCTTGGAGGGCTGGGGGGGTCTGGGGACGATGTTTTGGAGGGTTCTCCCACGGGGGAGGTCTGAAATGGCTTGTCTTGGAGGGTCCAGACCCCCTCCCTTTTATTACGAAATCTGGAGTACATCATCTCCAGCCGCCCGCAGCGCCGCGGGCCTGACGCGTCCCGCGCAGAACGGCACGGCGAGACAGTGCTGGGCGCCACGGCGTCCCGGGCGCCGCGGCCGGTGGCCCCCCTCGTCTTCGCCAAGGGGATGCCGGCAGTGGGGGTTCGCTTCGCCCGCGCCCGCCGGCAGTGTCGGAGCCCTTCGCCGAGGTCCTGCCCCCCATCCAGGGATTTTGGCTGCCAGGGGCGCGGCTGATCTGGTGTGTGGCTGGCAGGTCCTCCGCTGCGCCCCTCCTCCCCTGCTCTCCGCACCCCTGTCCCTGTGCTCTTCTGCTCGTATATATATATATATATATATGCCCTTCTCTCCTCTCCTGATCTCCCCTCAGCCCCTCCTCCTCCTCCTCCTCCTCCTCCTCCTCCTCCTCCTCCTCCTCCTCCTCCTCCTCCTCCTCCCACCTTGCCTTCTCCTCTTCCCCTGAATCTCATCCCCACCTCGCCTCCACTCTCTCCTCTCCTTCCCCTTTTTCCCTCATTCTCTCCTCCCCCCCCCCTCTCCTTTCCTCCTCGCGCCCTCCCTCCCCCACATCCGGCGTCGCACTTCTCTCCCAGCGCTTCCCCCCCCCCCCCCGGTGATTTCTGGACGTCGTAGTAGCCCTGGGCCCCCGCCACGGCCCGAGAAGCTCCCCGCAGGATCGGGCACCCCGCTGGAGGGGGACCCCCCGGGGGGGGCGGCGAGCAAGGGGCAAGGCATCCGCGGGCGCAGCAGTCGCTCTGGCCCGCCGCCGGGGGCCACGGCGTTCCTGGCCCAGCGCTCTCCGGCGGCGGCCGCTGCTGCTGCTGCTGCTGCCTGCTGCGCGGCGCGCTCCTTCATCTGCGGCATGCTGGTGCTCCAGCCGCATGGTTTGAGCCTGGCCTGCGGAAAGGAGGAGGGTTGATGATGATGATGATGATGATGATGATGATGATGATGATGATGATGATGAGGAGGAGGAGGAGGAGGAGGAGGAGGAGGATGATGATGATGATAAGGAGGAGGAGGAGGAGGAGGATGATGCTGATGATGGTGATGGTGATGGTGATGGTGATGGTGATGATAATGCTGGTGATGGTGATGGTGATGGTGATAATGCTGGTGATGGTGATGGTGATGGTGATGGTGATGGTGATGGTGATGATGATGATGATGAAGATGATGATGATGATGATGATGATGATGATGATGATGGTGTTGGTGGTGATGATGATGTTGAATATGCTGATGATGACGATGACCATGACGATGACGATGATGATGATGCTGATGATGATGATGGTGGTGGTGATGATGATGATGATGATGATGATGATGATGATGATGATGATGATGATGATGATGACGATGACGATGGTGATGCTGCTGATAATGATCATGATAATGATGTTGCTGTTGATGATGCTGAGGAGGAGGAGGAGGAGGAGGAGGAGGAGGAGGAGGAGGGAGAGGAGGAGGAGGAGGAGGAGGAGGAGGAGGAGGAGGAGGAGGAGGAGGGACGAGGAGGACGAGGCAGAGGAGGCGGATGAGGAGGAGGAGGAGGGGAAGGAGGAGGAGGAGGAAGAAATCGAGTCGATTCGGCAGGGGGGGCACGTCGAGATCCAGAGTGCCGTCTGGGGCCCTGGAGGCGAATGAGGGAAGCGGGATGCGAAGCAGGAGGAGGTCGAGGTGGATGACTAGGATGGGCGAAGGAGAAGGCAGGAGGGAACAGGGAGAGCAGACACGCAGCACGAAGAGGGGAGAGGCGACAGAGGAAGGAGGGAGGGGGGAGGAGACGTCGGCGCGCCCAGCGCGCGCCCGGCAGGACGTGCTCGGCGACGACGACGCTGTGGCCGTCTGCATAGAGCACCGCAGCGCCGAGCTGGCGGCTCACGCGCTGATCCGGCGCCCGCCGCCGCGGCCGCCGCCGCCGCGGCCGCCGCCGCCGCGGCCGCCGCCTCCGCGCCGGCTGCGCCGCGGTGCCGACGGCGCCCCGCCGCCGCCCCGGCCGCCGCCGCCGCGCCGACTGCGCTGCGGTGCCGACGGCGGCGCGGCCGGCGCCGGCCGCACCGCCGTCGGCACCGGACGCGCCGCCGCTGCCGCGCGCAGCGCGCAGCGCGGGGCGCCGCGCTGGTGCGCCGCGCGCGGCCACGCCGCGCGACCGCGCCGCTGCCGCGCGCAGCACGGGGGCTTCGGGGAGCCCTCCCCATCTTCCTCCTTTTCCTCCTCCTTCTCCTCCTCCTCTTCCTCGTCCTCTTCGTCCTCCTTCTTTTCTTCCTCCTCCTTCTCCTCCTCCTCCTCCTCCACCGTTCTTTTTCCGTATAACTAATTCCTCCCTGTCGCACATTGGGGCCAGTCGGAAGGGCGGGCCAGGCGTTTTGACTGAGACTTCTTTGCCATCTATAAGCCTAAAGCTCAATCTGGCATTAGTTTCGCAGATGGAGGGCGGGTGGTTTTCAAAATGTGGCTCTCGCCTTGGCGCCGCGCGCGTTCGTTTTATACATAACGGGGGACCAGGCCGGGGGGCCGGGCGACCACGACCTCTACCACAAATGGGGGTGTACAGGTCCTTGGGGGGCCCAAGAGGCTCACAAAACGCCACGAGAAAGCGCCAAGATAGCCCGAAGTTGCGCCAAGAGGGACCCGCGACTCCCACAGGCCGCTCCAAGACGCACAGGCCGCTCCGAGACGCACAAGATGGCTCCCAAGACACCCCAAGAGACCTCCCAACCTCTTTGGCTTTCACAGCGTCCAAGACGAACCCAAGACTGCCCCACAGGCTCCCGAGAGGGCCCCAAGACGACCCCCCCGTAGCCGTTCTGGCTCAAGGCTCCAGACTCTACATCACCCAAACTCTTGTTCTTCAAACGAGTTCGCGACGAGTGCGCATCGTAACATGAACGTGCTGAAGGCGGGCGCGTTCTTAACGGCGGGCGCGGGCGCCATGCAGATGGCCGCACAAGGCCAGAGTCAGTTGGAGTTGTTCGGCCTCGCGAATTCCTCCACGGCGCAGATGGTGGAGATAAAGACCCCGACGTGTACTGTCACTGGTGCGGCTCTATCACAAGAAGTGGCTGCTGCGGATGGAAACCTGTTCGTGGGATACCGCGGCTACCACATGACGAACACACCAACAGGTTTGCTTGGGACAACGCAGATCGTGTTTGGAAGTGCAACCAGTGACGTCACTGTTTCGGGGAGCTGTTCGATCACCCTTGTCAGCCAGTGGGGAAACCTGCCTGCGCTAGACGGGCTGACGGACCTGACAGGTGCCGACATTGGTGGCACGATTTGCCCCCCATCTAACCAACCGCACGGTAGCGGGCACAAATGCTTCTCGCACTGCTGCCATGGTGCCTGGTGCGCGCCCGACGGTGGAGTGACCATGTGTGACCAAACATTGGGGAAAGTGGCAAGGAAAGACATCGTCGCCGACACCATCACCTTCACCCCGGGTTCGTGGATCACGGCGTACATTGGACCCATTGCAGGCGGCGCAGGAGGCGGCGCGGGAGGAGGTTCTGCAGGAGGAGCTGCCGCCGTCGGCGACCCCCACCTGCAGAACATTCACGGCGAGCGGTTTGACCTGATGAAGGAGGGCAGGCACGTCCTCATAAGCATCCCTCGCGGGGAGGGCGCCGAGCAGGCCCTGCTTCGCGTGCAGGCCGACGCGCGCCGCCTGGGCGGCCAGTGCGCGGACATGTATTTCCAAGAGCTGAACGTTACGGGGTCCTGGGCAGAGGCAAAACAGGCTGGCGGGTATCACTACAGCGTCTTGCAGAGCGCCGTGGAGGCTCCACAATGGATTGCTTTCGGTAAGGTTGAGCTGAAAGTCGTCCACGGACGCACGGACAGTGGCCTCCGCTATCTGAACGTGTACGTGAAGCGCTTGGCGCGCGCAGGATTTGCTGTCGGAGGTCTACTGGGAGAGGACGACCATGAGGACGTAACCACCCCTGGGGAGTCATGTGCCAAGCGGATGTCCCTTTGAGGACGCGGAAGGGGGCTTCAAATCTCTCTCAGCACTGCTCTTAGTCGCAGAGGCAAGCCTCACGTGACCGTGCTTGTGCTGTCGGAGGTGGGTGCGCGTGTGCGCCCCAACGCTTGATTTTGGCCACCATGCCAGGTGGCGCTCAAACGTTATATGCTCTCTGTTCGTCGGGCCGAGCTGCATGCAACTGGCGTGCAACCCTGCTCGTGCCCCGCGACGACCTCCGCCGCGTGGCGGCCTTTGGCGGCCTCGACTTGTTTCGTCTCCCCTCGACGGCCCTCACCGGCCAGGGGGCCTCGGCGGATCTTCTGCTTCCGTTCATGAAGAGACGGCGCGAGGAAGGGCTCGGCAGCAGGACCTGGGACCCATCCTGCCGAAAGGATGCGGTGGAGGAGGACCAGAGCAGACAGGATTCAGGGAGAAGGGAGGATGGAGTCTGGCCAAATCCTCGGGTCCTCCGCCGGCGCCTATCTGGACCACGCACAAGTTGTAGTTTGGGCACTTCTTGTCGGCAGCCTACGTTCTCACAGCCAGTGGGCGCCCCGCGCCAGCGGAATAACTTCGAGCGCTGGTTCCAGCAGCGGCCACTGTCTATCGGCGGTTCCGTCGGTTGGGTAGGCCATCCCGGACTGCGGGGCCAGCTTGTGCTCGCATCCTCCTCTCTTCTCCCCGTCCTCTGTTTGGGGCCGCGAGCGTTTCAACCCGCTCGCGTGAGCCGGCCAAGACCGGCTCGAGCCCTCGTTTCTGTGCGCTCGAATCTGGAAAAGGAATCGGTCAGGCGTCGCAAACGGTTTGAATGCCCACTGCCAGGAATTGTGAATTGGTATTTCTCTATCGTTCGTCTTGTGGCCGCAGATCCGCACACCTGGATCTCCGGAGCGAACGCCGGCGGAAGCCTGCGGAAGACGGCGGAAGGCCTCCCCATTTCGGCAGACACGCTTCCGTGCGGCACGGGCGGCCCCAAGATGGTCGGCAAGATGGTCCGAGAGGGCCACGAGTCGCCATCACGTCGATCCAGGCCGTCCAAGATCGCGTCCGGATGGCCCAGGGAGCTTCCAGGACGCTTCGGGAGGCTTCCGAGAGGCCCTCCCAGAGAGCCCCACGTGTCAATTTGTTTTGTATTTTTTTAGTTTTTGAAGGTTTTTCGGGTTTCCGCGTCTTCGGCTTGCCGACGCACCAAGGCAGCCCAAGAGGGCCCCCAAGCCGCCCCAAGACGGCCTCAGAGGCCCCCAAGAAGGCGCCCAGACAGTCCAAGACGCCCTCATGACGGCCCAAGAGGCCCCCAAGACGGCCTCCGAAGGCTCCAGGAACGGCCCCAAAAAGACTTCCAGAGTAGAGGCAGCAACGGGCATTTCAAGCTCACCGCCCAAAAAGACCCCCCGGAAGCCCCACACGGCCTCCAGGAGGCCCCAAACATCGCGCCCAGACGGCCCAGGGAGCTCCCAGGACGCCCCGGGAGGCCTCCGAGAGGCCCTCCAAGAGAGACCCAAGTGTCAAAATGTATTGGTTTTCGTTTGGGTTTTTTTAAAGTTTCTCGGATTTCCACGTTTTCGGTTTGCCGACGCTCCAAAACAGCCCAAGAGGGCCCAACGACCGCCCCAAGACGGCCTAAGAGGCTTCCAAGAGAGCGCTCAGACAGTCCAACACGCTCTCAAGACGGCCCAAGACGCCTCCAAGACGGCCTCCGAAGGCTCCAGGAACGCCCCCCAGAAAACTGCCAGAAGAAGGGCAGGAACTTACATCTCAAGCTCACCGCACACAAAGACCCCCCGAAGGCCCCGCAAGGCCCCCATAAGGCCCCCAACAGTGCGTCCAGACGGCCCTCTGCGCTCCTAGGACGCCTCGGGAGGCCTCCGAGAGGCTCTCCCAGAGAGCCCATTGGTTTTCGCCGGTTTTCTAAATGCCTTTCGGGTTTCGGTGCCCTCGGCTCCCGACACTCCGGCACGGCGCAAGAGGCCCCAAAGACCGCCCCGAGACGGCCTCGAGAGGCCCCCGAAGAGAGCGCCCAGACCAGTCCAACACAACACGCTCCAAATCGAGCCCGCTCTTCGTGTGCATTTCCCCTTCGGCGAGGACCCTCGAGGAGCATCCTCGATCATCTCGCGAAGAAGCCACGCACGAAACCGAAAAAAACACAGGGAATGGACGTCCGAGCGATGGCCAGTCGGTTGGCGCCCTGCCAGAGCACGGGTGCCCGTTGGCCGACATCTCGCCGGGCCCACTTTCATACAGTCGGTTCCAAAGACCGCCCCAAGGCGGCCTGAGAGGCCCCCGAAGAGAGCGCCCAGACCAGTCCAGCACGCTCCCAATCGAGCCCGCTCTTCAGCTGGCGCCCTGCCAGAGCACGGGTGCCCGCTGGCCGACCTCTCGCCGGGGGCCCACTTGTCATACCGTCGGGGGGGTGCCGTGGTCGGCGTTTGGGGGGGGGGAAGTCGCCGGTGTCTCCCCTTGGCATCGCTCGGGCGTGTGCACTTTTCCGTCGGCGAGGACCATCGAGGAGCATCTCTCCCAGAAGCCCCCGAGAGACCAGCCACGATTAATCATATTTCTTCGTCGGACGTCTTCCCCGTCGTCTAATCAAGCCCACAACAGGCCACTCCTTCCTGGTCCCTGCCGCTCTCACCAATCATCCCCACCTCATTTTACAGGTCGGGGTTCGTGGCAATATCAGGTTCCTTCGGCGAGGACCATCGAGGAGCATCCTCGATCATCTGGCGAAAAGCCCACGCACGAAACCGAACAAAAACACAGGGAATGGACGCCCGAGCGATGGCCGGTCCCAGATCTGAGGGTTTCGAGGGGCCCCGGGCCCTCGCGTGCCCCGTTGTCTCCCCTTCGCCGTCGGCGTCGAAAAGTGATTCTTGCAGCGCGCGCGTCGATCCTTTCATGGGTGCGCGCGCGAGCTGGCTGACCAGGGGGCCTGGCACTGACACGTTGACGATGCGGATGGGCGCAGGAAAGGACGGCACTAGCAAGTACGTTTTGAGATTCCATCAGCGCTGCTGTGCCAGCCTTGTTGTGATGAGTCCCATTCGTCGCGTTCTTTTCATTCACACATGCATTATCTGAAGCCTTCACATCGCGCGACATGCCGCACCGATGATTCTTTCCCGACCTGGAGGAGGGGCTCCCGTTTAGTATTCCCCTGGGGGGTCTGGGGTGGGACCCCCCGGCCCCCCCCCGGTTCCAGACCCCCTCGCGTTGTAAAAAAATCACGACGGAAGGTTTTTCGCTATTTTCGGTTTCTGGGGGCCCCTACCGGGCCTCGGGACCGTCAAACAAGGACGGAGGATGAAAAACTCGTCCCAGGGAAGGGGTCCAGACCTTTGAGGGTCGACGTTGTGAAGAAAACACGACGTCGGGGGTCTGGGGTCACGGGCGGAACGCCAGCGGAAGCTGGCGGAAGACGGCCCCATTTCTGCAGACGCGCTTCCGAAAGGCACGGGCGGCCCCAAGACGGTCCGCAAGATGGCCCGAGAGAGCCACGAGTCGCCAACAGGTCGATCCAGACTGTTCAAGATGGCCTCCAGACGGCCCAGGAAGCCCCCAAGACGCCCCGTGAGGCCTGCAAGAGGCCCCAAAAGAGAGCCCCACGAGTCAAAATGTCATAGGTTTTACCTAGGTGTTTGAAGGCTTTTCACGTTTTCGCCTTATCGGCCTCCCGACGCTCCAAGACCCAAAGATCGCCCCGAAACGGCTCAAGAGGCCTCCATGAGGGCGCCCAGGCGGCCCAAGACGCACCCAAGGCGGCCCAAGAGGCTTCCAAGACGACCTAAGAAGGCCCCAGGACCTGGAACGCGGCCCCAGAGAGGGGGATGGGACCGACATGTTGGGCTCTCCGCCCAAAGAACTCCCCAGGAGGTTCCAAGAGGCCTCCAACAGGCCGCAAGCAGCCTTTTCGTAGCTATTTTTGCTCAAGCCATTTTGGCTCACGGCATTCTCGGATCAAGTTTGCCGCCTAAGGCAAACGCAGACAACGACACACACACACACACACACACACGCACACACACCTTGATACCTTCAGACCTCATTTCGTACAAGTTCGGATCGGGCTGATGAGCATGCCAGTGAAACTCGCCACCGCGTTTTTGGCAGTCTGAGGGACAAACGGGAACGACTTCGACTCCTGCTTGATGCAGATGGTTGCAAGCCCGACTCAGGCTACAACCGTCGAGCGGCCACTCGCGGATACTTATGTTCAGTCCTGCCAGTCAAGGAATTTTGGTACCCAGCAGGTTTTGGTCAACAAGCGCTACACCGACGGCTGGTGTGGCACTCGATCTTCGCAACTGCAATTCAGCGTTCCTTGCGATGCTCAGGATGCAACGCTCCTGCTGTGGCTGATTACCTATTCTGCTGGTACCTTTCCAAAGGTGGCCGACATTCAGGTACAGGGCGAGTGGTCGGAAAACGCCACTATGTGGTCCAGCCTGCCCAGCTAACAGGAGCATGTTTGCGATTATCAGGACTCCCCCTGCCCACTCGGGCAGGCGTTTGCATGCACCGTTCCGCAGGCGAAACTCGCCGGTAAGAACCCCATCTCGCTTGCGTTAGTTGCAGAATGGTTGTGGGCGGGGGCCTCTGCTTGTGGGTCTCGCGAAGCCCTCGACGCGAGCACCAGATCGTCACTGGTGTTCCAGTGTCTTCATGCAGCACCCACGATGGCTCCGACGAGCAGCCCGACCTCGTCCCCGACGCCCAGTCCGACGAGCAGCCCGACAAGCAGCCCGACCTCCAGTTCGACCGCGTCCCCGACGTCCAGGCCGACGAGCAGCCCGACCTCTGGTCCTTCCTCGCCCCCGACGCCCAGCCCCACGCCTTCGCTGACTGCGGCCCCGACGAGCAGCCCGACAAGCAGCCCGACCTCCAGTCCCACCGCGTCCCCGACGTCGGTCCGACGAGCAGCCCGACCTCTGGTCCGTCCTCGTTTTTCCCAGGGAGTGTGGCGACGAGTTCGGCCTTTGGCGATTCCCATATGAAGGATGTATTTGGCGAGCGTTTTGATTTGATGGCGCCAGGCAACCATGTTCTCATCAACATCCCTCGTGGAGAGCGCGCTGAAAAAAAAAATCTGCTTCGCGTGCAGGCCGATGCACGCCGATTGGGTAAACAGTGCACGGTTCCGTGTTTCCAAGACTTGAACGTGACCGGGTCTTGGGCAGAGGCAAAACAAGCCGGAGATTTGTTCGTCACAGCGCATCGCAGAGCGATGTCGAGGTTCCTAAGTGGGTTAGTTTTGATAAGATAAGGTTGAAGGTCGTTCGTGGGCATACGGACGGCGGCACGTCGTACTTGAACGTGTACGTCAATCATTTAGGTCGAGCTGAGCTTGTTGTCGGAGGTCTTCTAGGCGAGGACGACCACAGCGACGCGAGCACGCTGGCGGCTGTGTGCGTGGAGCTTGTGAATCTACAGGATCTGCGCATGCTTCGGAATAGCAGTGGCTCCCGACCGGTCTCGACTGCAGAGGCAACATACGCTGAAGCTTATTTTCCAGTAGGTGTTCTTGTTGTTTCAGTGGTGCAGTAATTTATAAAAAGCGAGTCACACCCATCATTTGTTGTCCTCTCCTGTTGTCTCCCTCCCTTCTCTTGTTTCTTCCGCTGCGGCTTGTCAGGACTCTGTAGTATGTTCCGACACTGTGCCAGTTTGGTGTTGCCGAGTGCCAGGTTGTACAAAAGGGTTGTTCGGATCATGGGGGCATGCGCTCACAACGCTTTAATAATCTATCCCTTCTCTATTCCTCCTCCTCCTCTTCCTGGTTTAGGCTGCATTGCCTCGCACTGTCCTTCTCGTTCGTGGCCGTCCCAGCCGTTCCGAGTGTCCCGTCGCACGGCCTTTTGTTCGGACAAAGAGTCGCAGGGATGATGGTTCTGCCGGCGACCGTTGCCTTGGGAACTCAGCGGGCCTTCTAGAGGTCCCTGTGGGTGGATTTTTTAAGATATCAGCAGGGGGTCTTACTGACTTGAACTTTTCATCGCAGGACACTGTTGCACGTGAGAAAAAGAGAGGCCGCAAGAGCCTCCAAGAGGTTTCCAGGAAACTCCCAGAGGCCCCCAAGAGGGCCCCAAAACTGTCTTAGAGGGCCCCGAGATGGTCGGAGACGCCCCAGGGCCCGAACATTGCCCAACAGGGCTCCAAGATGGTCGTAGACGCCCCGACAAAGCGGCACAGCATCAAACGGACAACACGGCAACCTTCATAATGTGCCTAAAATGCGGCACAGCGTCACACGGACAACACGTGAATCAGCATTATGCGCCTTGCCGGCGTCCTCTTCTTTCGTCGTTTTTCTCTTCCTCGCAAGTCACGCCCACTTGTCCTCCAAGGTCGGGGTTCGTGGCAATATCAGGTTTCAGAATTGGTCTCTACTTTCGGGTCCGCGGACTCGCACGCTGCCGTATCGCCTGGATGGGTTGTTTTTTCGAGGTTTTTGTCTCAACGATGTTGCCCCCTGACTCGGTCGAAAGGACTCGATTGGTCGCGCGCACCACATTCTGGCACGTCTGTTCAGCCACAAGTGGTGTTTTCGGATATTTCCTGAAGACGCCACTTGGTCTTGAGGTGAGTTTGGCGCGCGAGCAGCGGGGCGCGCGCACGTGCCCCGCCACGGTTTTGCGAGACGGATTCTCCCGACGGCACCTCTCTTAGATCAACGCATGCGCATCGCATGATCGACTTTTGCTGGAGATGGCAGGAGGGGGGTGGAGGGTTTCTCCGAAGGGCTTAGGCGACCCGTCCTCCTCCTCCTTCTTCTCCTGCTCCTCCTCCTTCTCCTACTCCTCCACCTCCTCCTCCACGTCCTCCATGCCCTGACCCCCCATGCTGGGGCCTTGGCTGGCCCCTCATGCGTTGACCCCCTCATGCTGGGGCATTGGCCCTTCATGCGTTGAACCCTCATGCCGGGGCTTCGGCCTTTCATGCTTTGACCCCCTCATGCTGGGGCCTTGGCTGGCCCTTCATGCGTTGACTCCCTCATGCTGGGGCATTGCCCCTTCATGCGTTGACCCCTCATGCCGGGGCTTCGACCCCCCATGCCCTGACCCCCCATGCTGGGGCATTGCCCCTTCATGCGTTGACCCCTCATGCCGGGGCTTCGGCCCCTCTTGCCCTGACCCCCTCATTCTGGGGCATTGGCCCCTCATGCGTTGACCCCCTCATGCTGGGGCATTGGCCCTTCATGCGTTGACCCCTCATGCGGTGGTTTAGCATGCCACCATTGCTAGGGCACGAAGCGGTAAAACCTTACCCGTGCCTTAAACGACAGCCGAGACAATCCTCCACCTCCTCCATCTCCTCCTCCCCCTCCCCCTCCTCCACCTCCTCCGCCTCGGGTCACCTACGGCCCCGGAGGAGACCGTACAGACGCATGCGAATCGCACGGTAGATTTTTGCTGGAGATGGCGGGATGGGGGGGGTCGACATGGATGCAGCTAGGATGACAGTGTTTTTTTATTGAATCGCTTCGCTCATTCAGAGGGCCCATATTGCTTCGCCGCTGTCGTTTGTCGGGGTGTTGTTGTCAATGCGGTGCGGTTGGGCGGCTGCCATTTTTCGGAAGCGGTGGGTGGCGGGTCAGAGGCCTCACGGATGTTGGTTGGGATCTTGTGGTTGGCCTTTCAGAGGCATTTGGGGGGCAGTTTTGAGGCCTCTTGGGGGCCGTGTTAACTTTGGCTGGAGATGGCGAGAAGGAGAGGTGGGGGGTCGATATAGATGCAGCCAGGATGACGGTGTTTCTTATACATTCAGGATGAGCGATGGTGCAGGACAAAAGCTACAAACAAGAACAGCACGCGGGGGAGGAGGAGTAGGAGGGGGACGCACAGGAGGAGGAGGAGGAGGAGGAGGAGGAGGAGGAGGAGGACGGGGAGGAGAGGGAGGAGGAGGAGGAGGAGGAGGAGGAGGAGGAGGAGGAGGCCTCGGCGGTGGGGTAGAGTCCGATTCCCCAAGCAGTGCTCACGCTCAGGGTTTCCGTGCTCGCCTTCCAGGGCAGAGCTGGGCCCGGGTGCCGGCGACGGGCGCTCCGTGGCCGGCCCGCCGCCGCCGCCCGTCGCCGCCGGCAACCGGGCCTGGGCGGCGGCCAGGGCGGCGTGTCGCCGCCTGCCGCCGCCCGTCGCCGCCGCCCGCCGCCGCGCATCGCGTTGCAGGGCGCTGCGGGGCGTTGCATCGAATGGCGCACTGCGCGTGGCGTTGCAGCGCAATGCCTTGTCCTGCTCTGCGGTGCTTCTTGCCTTGCGCATGGCGCTGCGGTGCGGTGCTTTTGCAGCCACGTCGACTGCACCACATTGGCTGCACCACCCCGGTTGCGCCGCACAGAGTGCAAGAAACCATCGTCTGGGGCCCACGCTGGCGAACGTGTCTTGTAGGAGAGGGAATCGATGTGGGGCGTTCCAAGAAAGGCCTTGCCTTCGAGGATCGAAGGAACTGTCATCTCTTCTGCCGCGGAAGGCGGCAAAAGGGCGGCGGAAGGTCGGTGGAGGTAATACGGGGCCGCCTCCGCCGGCGGAAGGCCGTCGGAAGGCGGCTGAAGTAAAAGATGCGCCCCCAAGAGATGAGAATGGCCCAACCTGTCGGGCGGGGAAAAGGCTGCCGTCGGCCAGGCGGTCTGGGAGGGGAGAGAGAGAGAGAGAGACAGACAGACAGACAGGCAGGCAGACAGACAAACAGACAGAGAGACAGACAGACAGACAGACAGAAAGAGACAGAAAGAGACAGATAGACAGACAGACAGACAGACAGACAGACAGACAGAGACAGACAGACAGACAGAGACAGACAGACAGACAGAGACAGACAGACAGACAGAGACAGACAGACAGACAGGAAGGCGAGGAATGTGTAGACGCAGAAAAAACGCATATGTAAACGTAAACCGTCGGCGGTCTGCGCGGGTTTCTTGGGTCGGCGCTGGGCCCTTCGACAGCGTTGGGCTCAGTGTTTCCGAAATCCCGAGCCCGTGAAAGACGGTTCGAGAGAACCTCGGAGGGATTACAAGAGATTCCAGGATAGCACGGCAAAAGATTGCACCCGGATGTGCCCAAAAAGCAGGCTTTACGATGGACGGGGGATTGGAGAGCGCGAAGTCTTCGTATTACAGGAGGAGCGGATCCATTGTTCTAGGCCTCCTAGATGGGGTCCGAGTAGATGGGGTCGAAATATCGCTCCGCATCGCCGATGCATCGCCGATGCGGCTCGATGTGGAGCCCGATTTGCTTCACGTCAACGTCGCCGACATATCGCCGACGTCGACGATGCATCGCCGATGCATCGCTAATACATCGCCGATACATCGCCGATGTATCGGCGATGCGGCGCGATCTTCCGACCCCATCTAGTCGGACCCCATCTAGGAGGCCTCTGATTGTCGAATTGAAAGCTGCGGCGGTCGGATCCCAGAGCCAGGTGTCGTCCTCGTGGTTCGTACTCTGCGGATGCAGACGTCGTGACGCGAGCCGCAGAGGGCGAAGATTCCTGTGCGAGACGGCAGGCATTCTAAGCCATTGGCTCTGGCTCATTGGCTTTTGTTCCTCTTCCTTCTCTCCCCCTCGTCGTCCTCCTCCTCCTCTCCCGCCCCCCCCCCGCGTTGTTTTCACCACAGTCGTTGCTTTCGCTTTTGGTTGATGTCACGGCAAAAGACCCCCCGCACGTGCTCGTCTGGCTTTTCGGTTGTACTGCACAGGATTTTTCCTTTAGCCATTATGTTCTGAATGCCGCCTGCCCTTTGGGGGACCGCTCCTCTGGGAGCTTGCATGTAGGCCCCTCGCCCATGGAAGACGAACAGGCAAGAGGATCTCATTCAGATGGACGATGCACTAGCTTCAGTCTCATGGAGGACGGGCAGCACAGCCCCGAGGTGTACGCCCGACGACCCTCCAGAGGAAACTGCATCGGGAAACGTGTCAGGAATGCGGCGGCCGCGGTGTTCTGCGTCATCCTCATTCTGGTGGCTCGAAAACGGGGTCCTGAGGGGGATGGAGTCCTGAGGACGAGGCGCCTCAAACAATTCAAATCCACTCTTGGATCCCGCTCCGTCCTTAGGACCCCAGGCCCCCGACGTCATGATTGGTTCATGACGTCGACCCCCAGAGGTCTCGACCTCTTCCCCCGGACCGGTTTTTTCGTCCTGAGTCGTTTTTGACAGTCCCGCGGCTTGGCGAGGGCCCCCGAGGCCGAAAATACAAACAAAAAAAAAAAAAAAAAAAAACCTCGCGTCGTGATTTTTTCCTGATTCGAGGGGGTCTCGGACCCCATCCCTCGGGGCCCCCCCTCTCTGAGCCTCCGATCCTACTTTCTTCTAGGCCTCCAAGATGGGGTCGGTCGGAGCAGATGAGGTCGGAGGATCGCGCCGCATCGCCGACGCATCGACGACGCGGCTCGATGTGGAGCCCGATTTTCCCCACGCCGACGGCGCCGATGCATCGCCGACGTCGCCAGTGCATCGCCGATGCAACAGCGATGCAACGGCGATGCATTGACGATGCGGCGCGATCCTTCGACCCCATCTACTCGGACCCCATCTATCAGGCGACCGCAAACTTGGATTAAGGGGGCGTGGATCAGCGACGGGTTCCGTTTCCGTGGGAAATCGCGGATGTCCGCTGCCGAGCGAGGCGGCGCCGGCCGCATTTTGGGGAGGGCACCTCCCCCGATCCATGGATTGGGCGGCCGCGCGCCAAGCCCATGGATCGCCAATCCATGGTTGCGCGCCCCCGATCTGGAGGTCTCCATGCATATGCTGGAAGAGGAACAAAGATTACAAGCATGAATTGTCGGAGCTCCGCGCGGATGTCTTGGATCTGCGTTGAGCGCCAAGAGTTTGTGTGTTATGGCGTTTTCTCTGATTCTGAAGAGGTCTCTGGAGGTCTCCATGCATATTTGGGCATTTCAGGAGTTGCCCCCTCTCTGAGCCACCGATCCTGCTTCCCGCCGCCTGGTCCGCGGTGGCGCCGGGCGGGATCCCGCTGACCCTGCTGGCGGATGCCCAGGCGCGGTGCCTCGACGGCACGCCTCCGGGATTTTATGCACGGGGCGTCTGCGCCACGCCGCCGACCCCCAGACCGACGACGACAACGACGACGACGAGGTCGAGGTCGACGACGACGACGATGACGCAGACGACGACGATGACGACGACGATGGCGATGATGACGACGACGATGACGACGATGACGACGACGACGACGATGACAATGACGATGACGATGACGACGATGACGACAATGCTGACGATGACGATGACGAAGACGACAACGATGACGACGACGACGATGATGACCACGACGACGACGACGATGACGATGGCGACGACGACGATGGCGACGACGATGACGACGACGATGACGATGACGATGACGACGACGATGACGACGATGATGGCGACGGCGATGACGATTTCGACGAAGATGACGATGACGACGACGACGATGACGACGACGACGATGACGACACGCCACTCCGCCAACCCCCACGACGACGAC
>CAUYUJ010018411.1:158152-165652 GCA_963575745.1 Prorocentrum cordatum
GATGACGATGACGATGACGATGACGATGACAATGACGATGACGATGACGATGACAATGACGATGACGACGACGATGACGACGATGCCGAAGTTGACGACAACGACGACGATGACGCTGACGATGATGATGACGACGACGACGACGATGAATATGATGACGACGGCGACGACGACGACGACGAGGACGACGACGACGTTGACGACCCCCAGAGGAGGGAGGTCCACGCGTGGGGCCTCCGGGGGCCTCTTGTCGGCGGCCAGCCTGGGGGGGCCCCGAGGCAGGCCTCCCGCGGGCGCACGGGGCCCCCGCCAGGCGTCCAAAGACCTCGACCCTCGATCCGCGACGGCTGCGGGGCCCTCCGGGGGTCGGGGAGGAAGAGGAGGAGGAGGAGGAGGAGGAGGAGGAGGAGGAGGACGGGGAGGAAGAGGAGGAGGAGGAGGAGGAGGAGGACGGCGGCGGCGATGACGACGATGCTGACCTCGACGACGACGACGGCGACGGGGAGGTCGACGGAGGTGGCAGCGGCAATGAACCGCGACGGCCTCGTTGGCGCCACGGCACCGCGCGGTGGCCAGGCCCGGCGACTGGCCCAGCATGATGTCTCCACGGAAGCGTGCACGCGCACCGGGCCGCGTCCGGAGCAGCCGAGGTGCCGCCCTCGGGCCAGGCCCACTCCGGCACGCATAGGCACCTCAAAAGGACTCCGTGCATTTTTCCCATGCCCACGTCGAGCTTCCCGAGTAGAGAGGTCCCTGGAAGTCCCCTGCAGGTCCTCTGGAGTTCTCTGCAGAGGCCTCCCGCGGGCGCACAGAGCCCCCGCCAGGCCTCCAAAGACCTCGACCCTCGATCCGCGACGGCTGCGGGGCCCTCCGGGGGTCTGCAGAGGGGAGGCCCGCGGGAGGCTTCCGTGAGGCGCAGGCATCCCAAGAGGACCTCCCAGAGCTTCGATCTGCGATCTTCGGCCAGGGTCTGAGTGCGCTTCTTCGCCGTTCGCGCTGCCGCAGGCGCTCCCGCGCGCAGCTGGCACGAGGGTGTTAGGACAGCCCCACCTTCTGATGCTCGGGCGTTCCACCTCGGAGTGATACTCGCCTCAGGCGTCTCGGCGGCCAGCCCGGGGGAGAAGTGAGGCTCGGAAGTCCACCAGCCTTCCGAGAGGTATTCGAAGCCTTCCCCGAAGGCACAGAAAGCTTCTTGCAGGGCAGGAGGCCTTCCGAGAAGTCCAGCCGCCTTCTGAGAAGGCCTTCTCCTTCTCACTTCCCCCCCCTCGCTCGCCGCCGATCTTGGGGGCCCTCTGGGGGGCATCTCCTGGGCCTTTGGGGAGCCTCCTCGGGCCTCTTGGGAGTTCCTTGGGCGCCTGCTGGCCCTCTCGGGGGTCCTCCGGGGGGTCAGGGCTCGGAATGTCAGTTCGAGTTGCCTCTCTTGGGCTTCTCTTGGGGCCTTGTTGGGGCTCTCTTGGGCCATCTTGGCCGCCTCTTGGGCCGTCTTGGGACCCTCTTCGGCCGTCTTGGGGGCCTCTTGGGCCGTCTTGGAGCGATCATGAGGGCCTCTTGAGCCGTCTTCGACGCTAATAAAACCAAAAATGCGAGCATGTTCAAATTATTTGTTTCCCCGAGTGATTTGGACGATTCTTGCTTGTGGGGGCCCTCCTGAGGGTCGGTTTGGAGCCCCGTTGCGGCGTTTTGGAAGCCTCTTGGATAGTCTTGAGGCTATCTTTGTCGTCTTCGAGGGCCTGTGCGTGTTGGAACCCTGCTTGAGCAAGCGTAGATCGATTCTTCGGGATCTTGGAGGCCACCGAGTGTAGGAATGGAGGCTCCGGAGGCCCCCGGGGAGCGTTGGTGAGCTCGGGGACCCCCCCGTTCCCGGCCCTCCCCCCTCTGATCGAATTTCAGACCCCAGTGGAGTGGGAAAGGGGGAGTCGGGGGCGGCAAAGAGGGGGGTGATGATTAGGGGGGGGTGGGTATCATGGCGGGGGCCATGATATTTCCCCAGATTTCAGGGCGCCTCTTCTTATTTCATTACGTCCCTGGCCACCCCCGCTGGGCCGCGCACATGCCGCCGGTCATGATTTGCACCCCCCCCTCTAGGACACTCCCGTCTTGGCCGCTCCTGGGGGAGAGGAGGAGCCAATCATCTCACACGCCTTTGCACCCCCAGCAAGCGGGGGTCGGCGGATTTTGATGCGAGCACGGATCGGATGGACGGAGAGAACTCGAGGAAGTGGGTGTTTTTCCTTGATGGTGGTGGCGAGTGCTCATCGGTAGAGGAATGCTTGCCCAAGTTGGAGTCGCCCCTCGGTTCGAGCGATTTCTTCCCGAACAGCAAGTCGGATCTGCCGAAACTCGCGAGCTGGAAGGAGTCGGTGAACCCAGGATTCCACAACTGGAATCGGGTGTTCCTGATGTACTGCTCCCAGGACCTGTGGACGGGGCAGCACGGCGCGGCGAAGGCTTCGTCGAAAGACCTTCCTCCAGATGGTGGTCCCCTCCTGCGCTTCCAAGGACACACGATTCTCAAGGAGGTGCTCGATTACTTTGACACGGACCTGCAGCACGCCACCGACATCATCTTGTCGGGCGAGTCGGCGGGCGGGCTGGGCGTCTTCAACAACATCGACTACGTGGAGAAGAGGTACAGGGAGTCAGCTGGGAAGGCGAAGAAGCATCGCACCTCGGTGGTGGCCGCACCCATTGCGGGAATGTACTTCTACGCGCATCCGTTCGAGGGACCAGGACACACGGGCAGTGATCTGTCCGATTTCCGCGAGCCCGCTTGGGCTTCACACTACGAGTTCTGGGATAGCCGAGTGAATGTTGAGTGCTCGGCGAGGCTGCCACCTCACACCTGTCTCCTCCCGAACATCACTTTCCCGTTCATTACCGCGCCAGTCTTCGTTTCGGAGGCGCAGACCGACAAGGTCCAGCTCACCGCACACGATTGGGTCGACGCGATTTCGGTGCAGCACCATGAGCCCCATGTGATGGCTTATTTGGCAGAGTGGCAGAAAAACATGACTCAGGCCTTGCATTGCCACGTGCTGGGGAAGTGTTCGAACGGTTGTGAGGCAGGTCAGAGAAGTATTACCGCGATTGTGGACCAGCTTCCCAATAATGACCTAATGAGCATGAAACCAAAGCTCGAGCGCGGCTTTTTCAATCCAGCTTGCTTTATCCACACCGAATTTACTCACGTCGACGGGCCGTGGATCGGCGACTACAGCTACGCGACGGCGCTCCAAGAGTGGTACTACCAGGACCGCAGCTTTTACTTGGAGGACGGGCCTGAAGTGGGGATCATGCAGGGCCATTGCGCCGCTCATGGTTAGCTTCTGAGTGCAAGGGTTACCCACCAGGGCGCGACAGTCGGTACGCTTTGAATGCGCTCAGGCAGAAGCCCTGAGGCTTCGGGGCCCAGCAGCGCATCGTCCAGCAAGGGGGAAACATTTCGCCTTATGTGGACCCCAAAGGTTGCCCCAGGCCTCCAATAGACTCGGAGGTGATTCAGAGAGGCCCCGAGAGGCCGAGGAGCGGCTCCAAGAGGTTATAACAGTAGGGCCCATTTCGATTCGATATCTCCGATCCGATGTTGATGTCGCCCGTCTCGATCCGACTCGATTGAACATGCCAGGCAATCCGATGCGGCCCAGCGATTGCCCAGCGTAGCTGTGTACTCCAGATTTCGTAATAAAGGGAGGGGGGTCTCATTTCGGGGGGGGTCTCTTCCAGGCTATCTTGGAGGGCCTGGGGGGTCTGGGGACGATGTTTTGGAGGGTTCTCCCACGGGGGAGGCCTGAAATGGCTTGTCTTGGAGGGTCCAGACCCTCTCCCTTTTTATTACGAAATCTGGCGTAGCTGTGCATCCCAGCGCGACCCGTTCGATTCGATGTCGATTCCGTGATGAAGGAGCCCTGTTCGAGGCGCGTTCCGCTCTCGGCCCACCTGGCGGCCCAGCGCGGGCAGCTCCTGCCGAGGGGCGCGCAGGTGGGCGCCCCGTGCAGCCCAGATCGGTGGATGATGGCACATGCTTCGAGCCTCCTCCTCCCCCTCCTCCTGCCCCCTCCTCCTCCTCCTCCTCCTCCTCCTCCTCTTTCTCCTCCTCCAGCTCCTCCTCCTCCTCTTTCTCCTCCTCCAGCTCCTCCTCCTCCTCCCCCTTCGTCGGGCTTTCGGTTCAAACGGGCGTCCAAGAGACTGTTTCGTTCAAGGTCCCGCGAGAACCCCGGGTTATCGGGCTTGCCCCCCCTCCCCCCCTCCCAGGATAGCCTAACCTTGCTGGTTGTGCAGGTCCGGGGTGGAGGGGCGCGGGCATGTGCAGGGCTGCCCACAGCGCGAAGGTTAGGTTATCGGCCGGACCCCTCCTCCCCCCCGGATAACCTGGGTTATCGCCGATTCGAAAAAGGGTCTGCAAGAGTGTTTCGACGGGTTCCAAGACTCACTGCCCACCAAACCACCCCAACCCAACCCTAAGGCCCCGATACGTAGGCAGGCAACGACGGCCCCCCAAGCCGCCCAGGAGGCTCCTGTAACCGATCCGCTGCGGGTTTGCGCGCCCGCGGGGGCCCAGAGCACCCGTTCGAGAGCTCGCGCAGGGCCGCCGGGGGGGGCTCCCGCAGACCTTGGGCCGCCCGTGGGCGGCGCGGAGCGAGCCGAAAACCGCACCGGCGCGAAGTCGGGCGGCCCCGGGTCCCAAGAGGTCTCTGGTCAGGCGATCGCAAACATTCGGGGGCGGCAATGGCAATGAGGGGGGTGATGACTAGGGGGGGGGGATATCATGGCGTGGGCCATGATATTTCCACTGATTTCATGGCGCCTCTTCTTGTTTCATTACGTCCCTGGCCCCCGCCCCCCTTGGGCCGCGCACATGCCGCTGGCCAAGATTTGCGCCCCCCCTCTTGGACGCCCCCCTCTTGGCCTCCCCCGAAACATGGATTCAGGGGGCGTGGATTGGCAACGGGTCCCGTTTCCGTGGGAAATCGCGGATGTCCGCCGCCGAGCGAGGCTGCGCCGGCCGCATTTGAGGGAGGGCTCCTCCCCCAATCCATGGATTTGGCGACCGCGCGCCAAGTCCATGGATCGCTAATCCATGTTGGCGCGCCCCCGATCTGAAGGTCTCCATGCATATGTTGGCAGAGGAACAACAACTACAAGCATGAATTGTCGGAGCTCCGCGCGGATTTCTTGGATCTGCGTTGAGCGCCAAGAGTTTGTGTGTTATGGCGTTGTCTCTTCTTCTGAAGAGGTCTCTGGAGGTCTCCATGTATATTTGGACGCTCGACATGGGTACGAAGAAAATGGGCACAGTGTCCAACAACACGTGCTGTCCAACACGAACCGCGGTTGCCGTCGGCAGGCGCCCCTCTGCTTTCAGTGGATAACGACCGCGGTGACGCCGACAACGACAGGCTTAGGATCCCTCCCGGAAGGCCCGGATACTTCCGAGCCTTCTGAAAAGGCCCGCCCTTTCTCGCTCTCCCCCTGGGGGCGCGCCGCCGAGACGCCTGAGGCGAGTGCCACTCCGCGGTGCCACGCCCGCGCATCAAAAACACGAGGGCACCCCGCAGAAGGTGGGGCTGTCCTAACACCCTCGTGCCAGCTGCGCGCGGGAGCGCCTGCGGCAGCGCGAACGGCGAAGAAGCGCACTCAGACCCTGGCCGAAGATCGCAGATCGAGGCTCTGGGAGGTCCTCTTGGGATGCCTGCGCCTCACGGAAGCCTCCCGCGGGCCTCCCCTCTGCAGACCCCCGGAGGGCCCCGCAGCCGTCGCGGATCGAGGGTCGAGGTCTTTGGAGGCCTGGCGGGGGCTCCGTGCGCCCGCGGGAGGCCTCTGCAGAGAACTCCAGAGGACCTGCAGGGGACTTCCAGGGACCTCTCTACTCGGGAAGCTCGACGTGGGCATGGGAAAAATGCACACAGTCCTTCTGAGGTGCCTACGCGTGCCGCAAGAGTGGGCCTGGCCCGAGGGCGGCACCTCGGCTGCACCGGACGCGGCCCGGTGCGCGTGCACGCTTCCGTGGAGGCATCCTGCTGGGCCAGCCGCCTGGCCTTCGACGGCCACCGCGCGGTGCCGCGGCGCCAACGAGGCCGTCGCGGTTCGTTGCCGCTGCCACCTCCGTCGACCTCCCCGTCGCCGTCGTCGTCGTCGAGGTCAGCATCGTCGTCGTCGCCGCCGCCGTCCTCCTCCTCCTCCTCCTCCTCCTCCTTCTCCTCCTCTGCCTCCTCCTCTTCCTCCCCGTCCTCCTCCTCCTCCTCCTCCTCCTCCTCCTCCTCCTCCTCCTCCTCCTCCTCCTCTTCCTCCTCCTCCTCCTCCTCCTCCTCCTCCTCCTACCTCGTCGACAGGTCGTCGAGGTCGGCGTTGTCGAGGGCGTCGTCGTCAACGTTCACGGGCCCTGCGGGGTGGCCCGGGGCCGCGGGCCCCGTGCAGGCGCTCCTTCGAGACCGGCAGCGACGACAACCTGACCGCCCTGGTCATCGCTTGGCAGAACGCCGACGACGAGGCCGCGGGATGCGGGCGGAGGAGGGCGAGAAGGGGAGGAGCAACGATGAGGAGCGACAGAGATACGTAGGGGCCGAGAGGAGGAGGAGGAGGGCCAGGAGGAGAGTCACGAGGAGGAGGAGGAGGAGGAGGAGAAGGAGGAGGAGGAGGAGGAGGAGGAGGAGGGCCAGGAGGAGCGTCAAGAAAAGGAGGAGCAGGAGGAGAAGGAGGAGAAGTCAGCAACTTCTTGGTGTGCAGATTGAGGATTCAATGCTTACCACACTGCCTGCTGCTCGCACAGGTGATCATGTGCTTGCCAACTCTGCCGCTACTCTGGCTGTGCTCCCTCGGCACTTGGCAGCGAAGCATCTACATTACAGCCGGACTTGATTGGACAGTACACCCGAGAGAACAGAAGACTCTTCCGACGGCAACGTGGCCCCACAACACCAAAGGACATGCGGATCGCGCCGGTCGGGATAGTGTTCGTTTTCTTATTCATGGTTTTGCCGATCGGTGCGGGCCCTCGCACACCCCTCCCTCCCCCTGCCCTGGAGTGGATCTTGGCTGTTTTTGTCGCCTGTATCGGGCAGGTGGAGTCCCTCCCCCATAGGACGCACTGTTGCAAACAGTCGCACTAAACAGAGGTCCGGAGCCAGACCCCCTCCCTCCCCCCGTTTTCGCTCAATGTCGAAACGCCGAATAAGACATCGCTCACGACAGGACACAAGGGTACCCTCGATTTGGCATGGTCGGCATACTTACTAATCAGGGCCGACTGCATCAACGGTTGGGACTTGGTCATGATGGGCTTGCCAGAACTTCAGCAACAAAAATCAAGCTGTGTTCCCTTTGTGGGATCCATTTGTTTTCCTTCCATTGCTATTCTGGGGCTGGGGGGTCGGGGTTCAGCCGACAGTTGCCACCAGGGCACCGCCAACCCTGCTGTCGCTGGTGCTTGTTATCCCGCCTCGGAGGCGGGCGGCGTGCACGGCGCTGCACGCGGCTCGGCACGTGGCATGCGGCACGGCACCG
>CAUYUJ010018411.1:168152-183152 GCA_963575745.1 Prorocentrum cordatum
TAGTAGTATCGATAGAATTTCGAAAATATTGGGGATATTGGGATTTGTGTTTACTTATTTGTGTATCCCTGGGCCCCTTTCTCGTCGTTGTCGCCGTCATCGTCGTCATCCTCGCCTTTTTTTCTCAGAGGAGGAAAGGTATCGATGATGTGGCCTCGTTTTCGACTTGCTGGGCCTCATGGGAGGCCGTCCGTCGTCGCCACGGCAGGAATCGCTTCGAAATTCTGGTCAAAACGCACCTGGGGAGAGGTCCCTGGAGTATCGGTGTCGGACGGTTTCGCAGACGCCTACGGCGAATCACCGCCGCCCCCTGCACTTTTTAAATCGCCCATGTGGCCGAGCGTTGTGGTAAGAGCTCTGCCAAGCTATCGGACCATGCGTTCCCCCAACCGTTGTGGAAACCCTTGGGGAGGATGGCGGGGAAGATCAGAAGGAGGAGGAGGAGGAGGAGGAGGAGGAGGAGGAGGAGGAGGAGGAGGGGGCATCTTGTTGGGAGCTTCTGGGGGCACTCTTGGGGCCCAGTGGGAGCTTCCCGGGAGCCTCTTGGGGGCATTTTGGGGGCCTCATTGGGCCTCGTGGGGGCCTTTGGGGGCTTCTCGGGGGTCTCTTTGGCCGTCTCAGCGCATTCCTAGCCTGTCTGATGTCGTCGGAAGCCGTCTTGGAGGGTGTTCCAGGGCCGTCTTGGATGCCATCTTGGGCGTCTTGGAGGCCTCTTGGGCCGTCTGGGGGCCCTCTTGGGGCCGTCTTGTGGGGGGTTCTTGGGCCGTTCTGTGGCCATCCTGTGCCTCTTGGACGATCTTTCTGGGTTCTTGGGCCGTCTCGGGCCGTCGGAAGGTCGAACAGAAGCTAATGCCAAACTCCTTACTGGGGGAAATCAATGAGTTTGGCCTCTTCGGGCCTTCCTGGAGGTCCTCCTGGAGGCCTCTTGGGCCCTCTTGGAGACCTCTTGGGAGGCCATCTGCGCGTAGTTCCTTTGCGGGTAGTGCAACGCGCTTGACTAGCCATTTGCGTCCTCGTTACCCTCGTGGTCTCGCCCCCTCGCGCCCCCAGGGCGCGGGCCGACTGACGGCGGCGCGGCGCGCCCGGCGGGCCCGCGGCGCGCGCCACGTCCGCCCCCGGCCGACCGACGGCGGCGCCCGCGGCGGGCGAGCCTGGGAGGCCAGGGGCCCCCAATGGCGCAGGGGCAACGCTCAGGGGGGACATGCTCAGGTTGGGAGGGGGAGGAGGAGGACGAGGGCGAGGAGGAGGACGAGGACGTTGACGAGGACGAGGAGGAGGAGGAGGAGGAGGAGAAGGACGAGGACGACGAGGGAGAAGACGAGGACGTTGACGGGGACGAGGACCAGGAGGAGGAGGAGGGAGGGAGGAGGAGGAGGAGGAAAGGGACGAGGACGTTGACGAGGAAGAGGAGGACGAGGACGAGGAGGAGGGAGGAGGAGGACGAGACGAGGACGAGGACGAGGACGAGGACGAGGGGAAGACGAAGACGAGGACGAGAACGAGGACGAGGACGCAGAGGGGGAGGGGAAGGGGGAGGGGGAGGAGGAGGAGGAGGAGAGGGAGGATGAGGAGGGGGAGGGCAGGAGAGATGAGGAGGAGGAGGAGGAGGAGGTAGAGGTGGGGGAGGAAGAGGAGGAGGGAGGAGGAGGAGGAGGAGGAGGAGGAGAGGAGAAGAAGAGGAGGAGGAGGGAGAGAGGAGGAGGATGGAAAGGAGGAGGAGCAAGAGGAGGGGATGAGGAGGGCAAGGAGGAGGAGGCGGAAAGGGAGAAGGAGGAGGAGGAGGAGGAGAAAGAGGAGGGGGAGGAGGAGGAGGTCGAGGATCGAGGAGGAGGTGGAGGAGGAGGAGGGGGAACAGGAAAAGGAAGAAGAGGAGGAGGAGGAGACGGAGGAGGAAGATCGAGAGGAGGAGGAGGAGGAGGAGGAGGAGGAGGAGGAGGAGCAGGAGCAGGAGGAGCAGGAGGAGGAGGAGGAGGACGAGGATCGAGAAGGAGGATGATGATGATGATTAGGCGGATGAGGACGATGAGGGGGAGGAGGAGGAGGAGGAGGAGGAGGAGGAGGAGGGAGAGGAAGGGGAAGAGAAGGAGCATGAGGAGGAGGAGGAGGAGGAGGAGGAGGAGGAGGAGGAGGAGGATCGAGAAGGAGCAGGATGATGATGAGGAGGAGGAGGAGGCGGAGGAGAGGAGGAGGAGGAGGATCGGCGGAGGAGGATCGAGGAGCAGAAAGAGGAGGAGGAGGGGCGGAGGAGGAAGAGGAGGAAGAGGAGGAGGATGGAAAGGAGGAGCAAGAGGAGGGTCATGAGGAGGGCAGGAGGAGGAGGACGAGGAGAGGAGAGGAGGAGGAGGAGGAGGAGAGGAAGAGGAGGGAGGAGGAGGAGGAGGAGGAGGAGGAGGGGAGGAGGAGGGAGGGGAGGAGGAGGAGGGGAGGGGAGGAGGAGGCGGAGGAGGAGGAGGAGGAGTAGGAGGAGGAGGAGGGGGGGGGAGGAGGAGGAGGAGGAGGAGGAGGGGGAGGAGGGGGAGGGGGAGGGGGAGGGGAGGGGGGGGGAAGGGGTGGGGAGGGGAGGGGGGAGGGGGGAGGGGCAGGAGGAGGAGGAGGAGGAGCAGCAGGAGGAGGAGGCAGAGGATTTGGACGTGCTACCGTCTTCTGGGTTTCAGTCCGCCGATCGGCCGTGTGAGTTTCAGAGAGTCGACGTAGGCTACAGCCTACAGCCTGAGCTTCAGCTCTGCTGGGGGGGGACAGGGTGGCTCTGCCGGGGAAGGGTTGGGGGGCCTGCTCGACCTGTGCTCCAGTTTTCTGGGCGGGGCTGGGAAACGTGCAATCCACTAAATTCCCACCCCGGGCGAGAGAGCCCAAGATGGCCGCCAGACATTTCCCAGACGGCTCAAGTTGCACTCAAGATGGTCCAGGATGCCCTCCAAAAAAAGCCAGAAGAGGCCAACATGGTTGATTTTCGACATGCTTTTGAAGGATTTGGGCGTTTCACTCTTTGCGGCCTTCGACGGCCCCAGAGGCCTGCAAGATCGCCCCAAAGGCCTCCAAGATGTCCCTATGACGGCCCAAGAGGCTCCTAAGACGGCCCCAAGAGGGTCCCAAGACGGCCCCAGAGGCCCCCAAGAAGGCCAAGATAGTTTCCAAGACGGCGCTGAAGCGCCCCCAGAATGCTCCCAAACGGCACAACGAGGAGCCCAAGACGTCGTCCTCAAGATAGCCAAAAAGGCTTCCAAGAAGCCCCCCGGAGGCTCAACAACCCCCTAAGAGGGCCCCAAGACGGCCCCATGGACCTCCAAGCGAACCCGAGCACCACCGGGAGCGCCCCGGATCGGCGGCATTGGCCAGAGGCCACTACAATATCCTCTCCCCTCGGTGATGGCCGGGGCGGGGGGATCCACGGCATCGAGGACCATCATCTTGACATTGCCACCAGCCTGAAATTTGAAGGAGGATAATTGATGAGGAGGGGGATGATGAAGACGAGGTGGAGCAGGATGAGAAAGATAACAGGAGGAAGAAGGTCGAGGAGAATGAGGGATAAGGAGGGAATGAGGGAGGAGAGTCCTGGTAGGCTGTTTACCCACAGGTTTTTGCCGTTCCAGAAGAGGGGATGTGTGGCGTCCGATTTCGTATATGGTTTGCCGCTCCCCATCGTGCTGCGTGCAATTGTTGCTGATTCGTCCTCCTCGAACTCGTCTGTTGCTGGGCTACTGGGGGACATCTTGGAGGGTGGGGGGCCTCCTGGAGTTTTTGTCTAAGTTTCCATGCGCGTTGGGGGCCCTACGGGGACCTCTCGGAGGCCTCTTGGGAGCCTCTTGTGGGTTGGTAAAGATTTGTTGAGAAGGTCAAGGGGGTTCTGAGAGGTCTTTCTGCCTCCCTTCGCCATTTTACCTCCTCCCTCCTTCTCTCCCTCCCTCTCCTCGTTGTCGTCCTCCTCC
Source organism: Prorocentrum cordatum (assembly GCA_963575745.1). Classification (NCBI taxonomy): domain Eukaryota; class Dinophyceae; order Prorocentrales; family Prorocentraceae; genus Prorocentrum; species Prorocentrum cordatum. The sequence continues at coordinate 172,082 of CAUYUJ010018411.1, forward strand.
ACCTCCAGCCTCGCACCTCCCTCTCTCTCTCTCTCCCTCCCTTCCTCCCTCCCTGCTGGCCCCTGCCCTCCTCATCCTCGCCTCCCTCGTGCAGCAATGAGGGCCTCCGAGGCCGCCAGTGGTCCCTGGAGGCCTCTGGGGGCGTTCTCAGTTCCAAGAGGGTCAAGGGCGGTCCTCTCGTCCTCGATCCTGCATCCTCGATCCGCCTCGCCCTCCTGCTGCAGTGTTCCTGGCATGCTGCTGAGCTATGGGTCAGCGAGGCGCTTGCGCGTGCTGCCTAGACCTCTGCTCTCCGCTCGGCCTGCTCCGTGCCGTCCCGCCGCTTGGGAGCAAGAACGCTCCCTCCGCGGCGGGGGGTGGGGAGGGGGCGCCTGGCGACGACGACGGCGACGTCGACGACGGGGAGGGGCCGGGGGGCGGCGGCGGCGACAAGGACCGCGACGACGGCGAGCAGGACGACGACGAGGAGGAGGAGGAGGAGGAGGACGACGACGACGAGGAGGAGCGCGAGGGAGGCGACGGCGAGGGCGACGAGCCTGCAGCAGCTCTCCTGCCGCAGCCGCTGCGGCCCCGGCGGCCGGCCGCACCCCCCCCCCGCCGGGGTGGCCCCGTCGGCCCCCCCCCCGCCGCCGCGGGGGGGACCGATGGGGGCCGGGCCCTCGGCCGAAGAGGAGGGCGGCTTCCGGATCTTCAAGGCCAGGCCGGCCTCCTCTCAGCTTGGCATCGCTCGTCGGGACGATCGGAAAGGGTACGGGAAGAATTGAAGGGGCCCTGGGACACACAAAGAACTACACACAAATAACAGGATTCACCATATTTCCCCATATTTTCTAAGTTTTTGTCTTCCCCCCCACTACCCATATTTTCCTATATTTTCCTGGGGATCGTCGATTTATTGTGTCTGTGTGTTTTCTTCCCTCCTGAAGAATGGGTACGATGCCCAACAGCAGTTCCTTGTCATTTTGAACAGGACTCGCTGTCCGTGGCGCTTCGGCCTGTGTCCATTTGCGACAGAAGGCCGCCTGCCCAACAGCGGCCGCTGTCGGTTTTGGACAGCATTTGTTGTTGGGCATTGCACCCATGTTTTCCGTACCCATTTCGGGCGTCCAAAGCTCGGACGACGCGTGTATGTTTTTCAAGCAGTGGCGAAGCGTCCCAGCTCGCCTACTAGCCATTACCAAGGAATGTTCCAAGAACCTTTTGTGATCTGCACGAAAGGTTCTCAGAACATTTCTGGCTGATACTGTCTTGTTTTGACACATCGGGGTTATGTTCTAAGAACAGTGGGAATGCCGGGACGGTCGGTCCCTGCTCAAGTTATCTCGACCAGGGCTATCGAGGAGCAGTTTTCGAGAGCAGCATAAACACTAATGTTTGACGCTCCGCGCGGACTTCTTGGATTTGCGCTGGGGCCCCCTGGCGGCGCCTCCAGCGCCGCCTCTGGCGCTGCGCGCAGGACAGGAGCTTTGATTTTGACAGGTCTCGCAGGACATGTACATCACCGTGCACTCGACGAGCCGCCAGCTTTCACACAACGGCTTGCACAAGAGGGTCGACCAGGCTCCAACCCAGCATCTCCGACGACAATTGTTTCACCGCGGACGGCGATGGGTTTCAATTTCATCCGCAACCCTACTCCCCTCACCAGCGCAATCTCGCATCCGAATTACGACTCCAACCCCGACTATGGGACAGATTGTCACCCTTCCTTGTCAAGCGTTGCGCCACAGGTGTGGAAAAGACATGTTTCACCTCATACGGGTCAGGCACGCCTACCAGTATCACCACGCGATGTTTCACTTATTGCTTTTTCACTGGCCCCTGCCCCCACCGCGGACAGCAGCATCTTGAAAAGACATTTGGATACTCAAACGACCAAGCCCTCGACTACCCAAATCACGCCACAAGATATCTCCAGAGGAGTTGCGGGAGAATTTCATGGAAGAAAGGGTTGGGAAGGTTACGGGGAGAGTGGGAGGAGAACGGTCGCGATTTCCACCGGCATCGTTGTTGGAAATGCCTATAGGGGAAGTTCTTTCGCCGACCCTTTTCAGGAATCACCCTCAGGACTTAGTACTACCACGGATCCAGCGGAGGAGCGAGAGCAACAAGCAGGACCAGAACTCCGACAGGAACTTGGCGACCGGCGCGCCGAATGCGCTCCTCTTCCATCGTCTCCTACTCCATACCCCGCATTCCAACGACCTGCAATTCGCGGGGCATCAGAACAACCGCATCTTTGCTGTACGCCGGCTCCTACATCCTCATCCGCTCCCTCCCTCGTCGATTCCAGCACCAGCGATGCACCGGCGACGACGACAGCTCTCCAGATCTCTGCGACTCCACATCGCACCTCCGACTTGCGACCTTCACCATCCGACTTTCCACTTCCACCTCCACCATTCGACCCTCCACCTTCAGTAGATCAGCACCCCAACCTCCAACCTCAAGCAATCAACTTTCCACCTTCACCTCCACCTGACGACCTCCAGCTCCCACCAGCTCATCACTCTGACCTCCGATCGCCACAATTCGACTATCCACCTCAACCTCCTCCAACCGACCTCCACACTCCACCAGCGCAGCATCCCGACCTCCAGCCTCAAGCAAACGACTTTCCACCTCCACCTCCACCAATCGACCCTCTTCCTTCTATAGCTCTGCACCCCAACCTCCAACCTCAAGCAATCGACTTTCCGACTCCAGCTCCACCTGTCGACCTCCAGCTCCAACCAGCTCATCACTCTGACCTCCGATCGCCACAATTCGACTATCCACCTCCACCTCCTCCAACCGACCTCCACCCTCCACCAGCGCAGCATCCCGACCTCCAGCCTCAAGCGAGCGACTTTCCACCTCCACCTGTCGACTTCATATTTCCACCAGCCCAATACTTCGACTTCAGACCTCCACCATCCGACTTTCCACCTCCACCTACACATGCCGACCTAGAGCCTCCACCAGCTCAGCACTACGACCTCCAACCACCAGCATCTGCCCCACCATCCGACTTTCCACCTCCACCTACACCAACCGACCTCCACCCTCCACCAGCACAGAATCCCGACCTCCAGCTTCAAGCAAGCGACTTTCCACCTCCACTTTCACCTGCCGACCTCAGACTTCCACCAGCCCAGTACTTCGACCTCAGACCTCCACCATCCGGCTTTCCACCTCCACCTACACATCACCCTCCACCTCCAGATTTCGATTTTCAACGCCACCAGCCCGAAGCAGGAAGAGGAGGAGGACGACGAGTCTACAACACCGTGTCTGGCAACGTTCCACTGTGCATCCTGCGACAACAGACTACGCCAGCCATTCCGGCTATTCCGTCTTCTCCAGCCTCGACCACCACGCGGAGGCAGATAATCACATCTTCGACGCCAGCTCCCACCTCGAAGGCGCCGCCTCCAAATCGTGCGACGCACGCGCAACCGTCCAGCTCCAACCTCCCATGCCCAAGTAACGACCTCCAATCTTCAACCCCAGCAAAAACCCAGTTCACACTCGTACACAAGAATGCCAGGAGCCTGACAACAGATGACGACATTGACACGCTTTTGCACGAGATAGCCGACATAAATTGGGATGTGATTGCCATCAACGAAACATAGAGAACGGCAAAGAAAGAAATGTGGACCAGATCACTTGGAAAACACATATTCGCAGCTGCAGGACATGATCAACATTCACGAGGAGTGGCGATTATGTTGCATAGCCGGCATGCCCGATCCATCAAGAGCTTCACGGCCATCAACGAGAGGATCGCTTACATGGACTTAGACTTGCCAGAACAATCCATAAGGATCATCGCGGCGTATTTTCCCCACGGAGGTTATGGCGACACGCACGTGCAGCAGGTATACGACATCCTTACCGTTCTCCATAAGGAGGCAACCCAGCAGCGAATAATGACAATATTGGCAGGCGATTTCAATGCGCAAGTTGGGGTTCAGAGCATCAGCGGCGAGACGGGCAACGACGACGAGCACGTCATGCCTGGCAAAATAGTGGGCAAATATGGAATGGGGACGTGCAAGGCCAGAGGACGATGGTTACGAGCATGGGCAAACAAGGAGAAGCTGATGATCACGAACACGCACTTTTACAAGCACCCACAGCATGTCTTTACATACACTAGCAGCAGCTCGGGCAGAACACGCTCACAAATTGACTACGTCCTCATCGACCGCGCGTTCCGCTCCATAGTTCTTGATGCTCACGCGTCCCCGTGCCCAGATTTAGGCTCCGACCATCAGGCTGTTCATGTGCGACTCGACTTGTCTGCTTCGTCCTTGAAGCAACGGCGGAAACGGAAGAAACCGAAGACAATACCGGCAGGGCGACCACCGGCTAACAATCAACATTTCCAGCAGCACGTAACAGAATCGTTGCAATCACGTTCGCAAGATTCAACAGTGAGCGAGAGATGCACAGACACCGAACGAGCATTGATAGCTGCAAGTGCAGCCTATGAGGCCCAGCACGCCCGCGCCGATAGCAATCACCACCGTGACTCCGAAACCGAGCAGAGCCAAAAACTCCGTGACCTCATAGCTCAAAGACGCAGCACACCACACGAGGACACCGTGACCCGCAAGACGATTAGCAAACACATATACAAGGAGCTACGGTCATTGAAACGGGCCCGGCGGCAGGAGAAGATCAAGGACATCATCTGCAGCTTCAAGGGCCTCAAAAAACAAGCGAGCACCAAAACGACCAAGCACAAAGACCTGATCCCGTCGACGACGGGGCGCGATGGCAACGACGTGACCGATCGACACAGCATCGCCGACATCTTTGCCACATTCTACGAGCAGCTCTACCGACGTAACGTTTTTCACAGCGAGCGTGCGACACGAGAAACCGACACGCCCCGCAGGAACACCGACACCGACGTAACCCACGACCCCATACCACCCTTCTCACAAGAAGAGGTACACCAAGCAATCAAGCAACTCAAAAATGGCAAATGCAAAGACACGGCGGGGATCACAGCAGAACTGTTGAAGGCCGGCGGGGCGTGCATAGAGCAGCGCCTTCAATGTTTGTTTAACGACATCATGCAACCATATTGTTTTACCACCAGAGCAATGGAGATGTACGACCATAAGCGTAATTTACAAATCTGGGGACCCCAAGCTACCGCAGAACTATAGACCAATCGCGATCATCCCTCTCCTGCACAAGTTGATGTCCCGACTCGTGTACAATCGTCTAAGCCCTGTACTGGACGGCCAACAAAGCGTCGACCAAGCAGGCTTCCGACATGGCTACAGCACCGAAGACCACCTTTTTACCACAAGCATGCTTCACAACCAGTCGGAAGAACGGCAACTACCTCTCTGGGCGGCAGCTGTGGACTTCAAGAAAGCATTCGACTGTGTCAGCCATGATTCACTATGGCAGGCTCTGGTGGACCAGCATATACCCTCATTCTACATCGAACTCCTACAGAAGTTCACGACAATCAAACTGCAAGAGTCCGCACAGACACTACGAGCACCGAGTTCAACATTGAGAGAGGCGTGAAGCAAGGGGACCCGCTCAGCTCACTTTTGTGCAACGCGCTCCTTGAACAGATCTTCCGACGCCTGAAACGGTCGTGGTCCAAGCGGAAGCTCGTCATACAAATGGGGTTCACCACAGACTCCACCATTACCAATCTTCGATTTGCAGACGATATTTTATTGTCTGCGCCGAGTCTACGCCAACTGAAATGCTTACTTTGCGACCTGAAGAACCAGTCGTCCCAATGCGGCCTGGAACTACACCCAGACAAGACCAAAATACTTACGAGTGTCACCCGGCGCCAGGGTAGAACAATTCAATTTGTCACCGTCGACGGGGGCAATGTTGAGACCTTGGAAGCGGAGCAGAGCGCGAAGTACTTAGGCAGAGCACTCACGTTTCACGGCTTCCACGAAAAGGAGCTCAACTGTAGAATTGTTTCTGGATGGCGCAAGTTCAACCAGCTGAGGCACGAGTTGACTTGCAAGCACCACCCTCTTGCTAGCCGCTTACGACTTTTCAACGGGACCGTGACGCCTGCTGTCACGTACGGATGCACTTCGTGGGTTCTCACTAAAGACATGCTCCTTACACTACAGCGGACACAACGCAAGATGATCAGAATAATAGTTGGCACCAGCAGGAGGCGCACGAAAAGCCCCCTGATAACGACGACCAATCGAACCATCAGGCCAGCAATTCCGAGCACGTGGAGAAAACGAATCTAGAGACCACAACGCTTGAGAGCGACTCCAACGACAGCATCCGAGACAATGGCGACAGCGACAACGGTAGCACATCTGACGTCTTCACCACAGAATCCTGGATCGACTTCGTCCGGAGAGCAACGCGCGCAGCTGACGCCCATGCCAAACGAGCTCAAATCGAATATTGGACAACAGTTTATTTCAAAAGGAAGTGGCGGCGGGCGTGCCGCATAGCAAACCATTGCACCGACCGCTGGTCACGGCGCGCCGCCGTCTGGGAACCCCCAGTACATGACAAACGACCTGCGCAGAGGAAACACGGGGGACAGCGGAAAATATGGGATCATGATATCGTCAGCTCTTTGACCTCGCACGAGCTGGTGGACGACGCAAGGGCATCCGACGACGCCGGTTGCCGATGGTGGTTACAGCTTGCTTGCGACACTTGTGCGCGGCGCAAGTTGGAGGGGCAATTTATCGCGCATGCGACGGCTTCTCTATGATCATCTCCGGCACCACGGTGCAAGGGCCCCGGCCCGCCCGCGCCGACCCTCAAGGGCCCCGCTCCGGCGGACTTGCGCACTTCGCTTCGCTTCGCTTCGCTTCTGGCGCCGCGCGCGCCAGGGAGGGGGGTCCAGCCCAGATCCAAGAATTCCGCGCGGAGCGCCAAAGGCTACGGAGGCGCATGCCGTTTTTCCGTTTCAATTCTGGATCACCCCGCAAACGCGCGCATGAAGCCGACGGGGCTCAAGAGACGGGGGTGAGTGCAAATGGGGGTTGGTCAGAGTGCCAGATTCTGCAGGATCCTGCAGAGCCAGGGGTGCACTGACCCGGGTCCGCGCGCAGGATCCTGCAGGACCCTGCAGGATCCTGACTGGCCCGGGCTCGGATTGACCCGGGCCAGTAGATCCCCGAGGCCCCTGCCCCGCGGGCGTTGCGCGGCAGGGGGTGCCCTCGGTGGAGAGGTGACGAAGAGGTGCCCCGAGATCCGACGCTCCGCAGGAGTTGGGGCGGCGGGATTGGGGCCGCGTTCTGGTCTCCAGGGGGGGGGCCCTCGCCTGGCCTCGGGAGCAGCAGGGAGCGACGCAGGACGAAACGCTGGCCCGTGGAAGTGGTCCGGGCCTCCGGGCCCACGCCTTGCACAATCCCACCAGCCCTCTGGGCGTCGGTGGTCTAGAGAGTTTCCTCTTCCCGGGTTTTCGGCGCGCGGCGCGACACATGCCAGTGGTTTCGGCAGCGTGGTCGAATCAAGATATGAACGAATATGAGGCGCGTGAATTTCTTAAACGAGCAGACCGTCGAGTTCCGCATCTTCGACTACGGGATTGGAGACGTGGGCAAACTACGCATCAGCCAAATTTGCGGCTCAACCATTGTGCTCGTCAGTTTGCTACATGTAGGAAGTCAGCGCGATTGATTGCGGGGACTTGGCTCGGGCTTAAGAGACGGCTGTTACATGTCGCAGGCGCGGTTTGCAACTGCGCAGGCGAGTGGCGGGGCGCGCTCGCGGCTTCTGGCCCGCTCGGTGGCGTTGCCGGTCATGGCACCGACTGGTTTGCCAAGAGTACCGCACGTTATGAAGATCACAGCCTCGGGCGTCCGCATTCTGACAACGAGCTCGACGGGGTAAACAAGGAGTCCCGCGCAGTCATCAAGATGCTCTGCCGTGGCACGATTCGCAAGGCACCACCGCCTTGGGCTGCCCCAGCCCTGGCCCTGGCCTGGCGCATCCTTCTCCGGCCAAATGGCTGCAGCCGGTCTTCTCGCTTCGGGGTTGGAGGTCATCCTACCAGACTGTCAAGCACGCGTCTTCGTCATGCTCTTATGTTGTTGCACGCCTGCATGGAGCGGACTCGGCAGACTTTTCTCCTCGTGCACCTTGTCGGCAGCTTCCGCACATCGGAGAAGGGCGGGGAATTTGGAGTGCCTGGCAGGCGACTTCTGCATTCCACGGACACCTACGGCGAGTACTTTTATCGACGCCCGTGGCAGCACTGGGCTCGCAACTGCGCGCGCCCGCGTGCCGCGGGACACCGCGCAGGCGCGCGCCGGGAGCAGGCCATCGGCGCTGTCAAGATCAGGCAGCGGCGCCGGATCAAGGCAAAGGCGTCGCACCTCGACCGGCTCTTCGGTGCCACTAACGCGTTCCACTGCGCCTTGCTCTTTGATCGCGTGGCATATATCAGGGGAGGCAACGTCGACCAAAATCTCCATCGCCTTCTTTGAACAACATCTGCACCATGCGGCTGCCCGGTGGGAGCGCGACGAAGCTATCTCGTACATGGCTCTGGGGTCTGGCACGCTGCCTTGCGATGCTAGTGCTGGCGTTTCGTTGACTGTTGTGTGCCACAAGTACATGGACATATTCCATTGGGCAGCAAGCGAGGCACGATCGCACGCTAAATGCGAGTGGCTGCCAGACGTTCTCCGCCGACCATGCTGTGCAGAAGTCCCCGTGGATCTAAACACGTACGCCAACGACATACATAAACTTACACTGGTTCCCGACTTTGGCCGAGCTGAACGCTATGCGAACACAGTCTTCCGTAAGCCCACGAGCGTACTTCTTGCGGGAGATTTCGTGCATGTTGTGCGCAAGCGCCGGATTGTGCCACGATTATCCGGCGTTGGAGCCGACAAAGCTACGGGAACCGTGTGCATTTTGCGCCATTGGTGATGCCGTCCAGTCGATGGCCGATACCTCGGACCCCGCTTGCCTGCTGGTAGCACCAACTCTGCTGAACTTCAACATTGACGCCGCCTGGCGCTCCCTCGGCAAATTATGGTGGAGGTGTTCGCTTCCCTGCTGGACGCATTCAGTATTCAATAGTATGGTCGTGGGGGCTGCGACGACTGGTCTCATCATTCACACAGTTTCAGAGGAAGAGTCGACGACACTCACGGGCAACCCTATGCGACGAGTGCGTATACTCCAGCGTGGCAGGGCTAGCACTCTGCAGCCCGATAGCACGCGCCAGCAGCTTCCCAATGCAGTTGCGGCCCGTCAGGTAATGTTTTAGTTGTCCTGCAAATGTTGAACTTCGTGTGCAGCGTCTGGGCATGTATCAGCCGATGGTTCGCCACGCGGAGATGTGCACGCAGTTGCTCGCGTCGTTGTTCGGCGAGTTCGAGTGGGGTAAACCTCCGCTGGATTCTGATCGTGTCCTACAGACGCATGTTCACCCATGGGCGTAGCAGTTGGTGCGGGACCTGGAGGCGATTGCAGAAGTCATGTGCGACGACATATTGTGCACCATGGGTAACCGGCCCCTGCTGCTGTTCACCGACCCCGACATCAGCGAGGAATTTCTTCGGGCTGACCCCTCGATCCTACGGGCACAGCTTCATTCGAGTGCCATTCCACCTCCAGGCTTCGTTCCTGCGCTGCCGCCTCCGGCCCCTCCAGAGATGGCCGCGCATTGGCCTGGAGAGGGAACTATTTCATCGAGCCTTGCTTGGGCGTGCGCGATCGATTCCTCCGGCAGGCCAGGTGATATAAGGTTTCCCAGCCGACGCGAATGCTTGCTACATCAGGCAAATAGTCGCGCAGAAGGGCATGGTCTTCGGCAGCTTGCTCTTGTGTGTACAGTTTCCAATCAATGCCCGTCTTGTCTGTCCGCACTTTCGACGAAGAGGATTGCGCAACACCGCGTGCAGAGGTATTGCGCAACACCACGAGCCTGTCGAGTGCCCACTTTGCGAAGGCAACTTCGAAGTGTGGAAGCATGCCCAGGCGAGTTTTCTGAGCAATCCCGCCTCGAGCGGGAACTTCTGTATCGATTTGCCGTGCACTCCCTTGTCGTAGCCTGTCGCGCAGGAGCTTCATGTCATCCGCCTGGTTTGCTGCGCTGGCCGGCGCACCGGCGGCCAAGCACTCCAGCAAGCCGCGCGACTTCAGACAGGGACGACAACATCTTCCGCTTGTTGATGTGCACCACTAAGGTGGTCATCAAGAGCGCGACCGACCTCCGCATGGTGAGCGCTACCGTGTACCGCGCAGCCAAGGGCAAGTCTGAGACCCCCATCGTCGAAACGACCCAGGCGGCTCAGACAGCCCACGACGAGAAGACCAAGGGCGTCAGAGGCAAAAGACAGGGGCCTCCCGACGTGATCGCCATGATGGCGTTTCTCCTCGAGTTTGAAGAAGACGTTGGAGCCGACGGACCCCAAGGCCACGATGCTCAACGAGTTTTTCACCGCCCACCCACCGAAGAATGACATCCTCGTCAAGCGCATTCTGTGTTTCAAGGCGCAGGGCGCTTGGAACCGAAAGATGCGCAAGGTGTTCATCCAGCTCTACAAGGAGATCGAGAACATCGAGAGCTTCATCATGGACCACCTCATCGCGACGGGCGGCACGGAGGTTTCCGGGAGCTTCCCGCGCGGCTCCCTCGACCGCGGGATTCTTGATCTCCACAGGAACCTTGGTATTACCCGCGAAGAATTCATGTGATTCGGGGCCAGAATGTTTCTCGAAGTTTGGCGAGCAAGTCGTCACGGCGGCCTGGCGCCCGTTGGCCGTCTTCGAGGCCTGGGTCTTCACCAGGGCCATGTTCTGAAACGCCCGGGCGTTAGGGTCAGCGTGTGGCCGCGGATCGGCAGCCGTAGCGTTGTTTTACTGCTGTTTCCTCCCCCTCCTCCTCCTCCTCCTCCTCCTCCTCCTCCTCCTCCTCCTCCTCCTCCTCCTCCTCCTCCTCCTCCTCCTCCTCCCTACCTCTTCCTCCACCTCCTCCCGGGCTGGCAGCCGGCCAGGTCAATGCCGGCAGCCCCGCCGCCGAGGCGGGGCTGGAGGTATTCTTCGACTTTATCGTCGAGATCTCTGGCGTGAAGATGGCCGCCGACCAGTC
>CAUYUJ010018411.1:188152-205503 GCA_963575745.1 Prorocentrum cordatum
TAGGCCACTTCGTGCTCTTCGACTTCCCAGAACTCCATTCCCGGGCCACATTTTGGATGCCCGGAGCCAACTGTAGGCCACTTCGTGCTCTTCGACTTCCCAGAACTCCATTCCCGGGCCACATTTTGGATGCCCGGAGCCAACTGTAGGCCACTTCGTGCTCCAACTGTATGCCACTTCGTCCTCTGAGGCTGAGGCTGCGGCTGAGGCTGAGGCTGGCTGAGGCTGAGGCCGACGGCAGACTGAGGCTGAGGCTGCTGAGGCTGAGGGTTGAGGCTGAGGCTGAGGCAGGCTGAGGCGGAGGCTGAGGCAGGCTGATGCTGAGGCAGGCTGAGGCTGAGGCTGAGGCTGATGCAGGCTGAGGCTGAGGCAGGCTGAGGCCGAGGCCGAGGCTGAAGGCAGACTGAGGCTGCTGATGCAGGCTGAGGCTGAGGCTGGCTGAGGCCTGAGGCTGATGCAGAGGCTGAGGCTGAAGCAGGCTGAGGCTGAGGCTGAGGCAGGCTGAGGCTGAGGCTGAGGCAGGCTGATGCTGAGGCAGGCTGAGGCTGAGGCTGAGGCTGATGCAGGCTGAGGCTGAGGCAGGCTGAGGCTGAGGCCGAGGCTGAAGGCAGACTGAGGCTGAGGCTGAAGCAGGCTGAGGCTGAGGCTGAGGCAGGCTGAGGCTGAGGCTGAGGCTGAGGCAGGCTGAGGCTGAGGCTGAGGCTGATGCAGGCTGAGGCTGAGGCAGGCTGAGGCTGAGGCCGAGGCTGAAGGCAGACTGAGGCTGAGGCTGAAGCAGGCTGAGGCTGAGGCTGAGGCAGGCTGAGGCTGAGGCTGAGGCAGGCTGATGCTGAGGCAGGCTGAGGCTGAGGTGAGGCTGATGCAGGCTGAGGCTGAGGCAGGCTGAGGCTGAGGCCAAGGCTGAAGGCAGACTGAGGCTGAGGCTGAAGCAGGCTGAGGCTGAGGCTGAGGCAGGCTGAGGCTGAGTCTGAGGCAGGCTGATGCTGAGGCAGGCTGAGGCTGAGGCTGAGGCTGATGCAGGCTGAGGCTGAGGCAGCCTGAGGCTGACGCCGAGGCTGAAGCAGACTGAGGCTGAGGCTGAAGCAGGCTGAGGCTGAGGCTGAGGCAGGCTGAGGCTGAGGCTGAGGCAGGCTGAGGCTGAGGCTGAGGCAGGCTGAGGCTGAGGCAGGCTGAGGCTGAGGCTGATGCAGGCTGAGGCTGAGGCAGCCTGAGGCTGAGGCCGAGGCTGAAGGCATACTGAGGCTGAGGCTGAAGCAGGCTGAGGCTGAGGCTGAGGCAGGCTGAGGCTGAGGCTGAGGCAGGCTCAGGCTGAGGCAGGCTGAGGCTGAGGCTGAGAGTGAGGCAGGCTCAGGCTGAGGCAGGCTGAGGCAGATGCCGAGGCTGCAGGCAGACTGAGGTTGAGGCTGAAGCAGGCTGAGGCTGAGGCTGAGGCAGGCTGAGGCTGAGGCTGAGGCTGAGGCAGGCTGATGCTGAGGCAGGCTGAGGCTGAGGCTGAGGCTGAGGCAGGCTCAGGCTGAGGCAGGCTTAGGCTGAGGCCGAGGCTGCAGGCATACTGATGCTGAGGCTGAAAGCAGGCTGAGGCTGAGGCTGAGGCAGGCTGAGGCTGAGGCAAGGCTGATCTGAGGCAGGCGAGGCTGAGGCGAGGCTGTGATGAGCTGAGGCTGAGGCAGCAGGCTGAGGCGAGGGCCGAGGCCGACGGCCGACTGAGCTGAGACTGAAAGCAGGCTGAGGCTGAGGCAGAGGCAGGCTGAGGCGAGGCTGACGCAGGTCTGATGCTGAGGCAGCTTGAGGCTGAGCTTGAGCTGCAAGCAGGCTGAGGCTGAGGCAGCTGAAGCCGAGGCGAAGGCACAGAATGAGCTGAGGGCTGAAGCAGGCTGAGGCTGAGGCTGAGGCAGGCTGAGGCTGAGGCAGGGAGCTGCTGCTGAGGCAGCTGAGGCTGAGCTTTGTGACTGCTACTGCGTGCCACTGCGACTGCTATCCGCGAATGCGACTACGACTGCGAGAACAGATAATTCTACAACGGATTATCATCTGAATCTAAGGGGAATGCTTCCGGATATAGCTCCTAACATCGACTGTTTAGGTGGCTTCTTTTTTTTTTTTTTTTTTTTTTTATTTTTTTCTTTTTTTTTTTTTTTGTTTTTTTTTTATTTTTTTTTTTTTTTCTTTTTTTTTTTTTTTTATTTTTTTTTTTTTTTTTTTTTTTTTGTTTTCTTTGTTCTTTTTGCCGGGATACTTTTGTATCCTTCGGCCTCGAGGGGCCTTCGCCGGGCCCCGGGACCGTCAGACAACGACTCAGGATGAAACACCGGTTCTGGAGAATGTGTCGAGACTTCAGGGACCCCGAATTGAAAAGTCACTACATCGGATCTCTGGGAAGATGGCCGCGTTCTTCGCGGCCTGGGCCCAGAGTCGCCCAGCTCCCGGGGGGGCGGAGATTGGTGACCTGGATGTCAGAGGAGGAAGAGGTAACCAGACATGCTCGCGTCGTAGGAACATGCAGACGGGAGGTTGTTGGTCAATTTCGGCCTTGGGGGGCCCTCGCTGGGCCTCGGGAGCGTCTAAAAAGGACTCAGGACGAAAGACCGGTCTCAGGGAAAGGGTTAGGGACCGCGCACTGAACAAATCACGACATCGGATCTCTGGGTAGATGTTAGAGGAGGAGGAGGAGGAGGAGGAGGAGGAGGAGGAGGAGGAGGAGGAGGAGGAAGAGGAGGAGGAGGAGGAGGAGGAGGAGGAGGTACCCCTACCGCTTCCCGCCACCCGTCCCTCGTTTCCGCCTCTCTGGGCCTCCCGGGAAGCTCTCGCCGCCCCCGCTGGATGCGCCTCGAAGTCCTGGCCAGGCCGCACCCCGGGAGGAGTCCGGGGAGCATCAGCATCGGCACCTGTTGTCAGCCACGCGCAGCGAGGGGGGCAGGGGGGAGGGAGGAAGGCTCCTTAAAAGCACCCCTGCTCCTCAGCAGGCGCAAGCCTGGTCTGCAGCTGTGGGGCCGCCGCCTCTCCTACAAGAGGCGGCCTGCTTCCAAGAAGCCTTCCCCTTCTCCCCCTGTACCCCATGTGCGCGCGCAAGGGGGAGCCGTCAATTTGGGTATCTGGATAACTCCCCGGCTTCCAGCCTTCGTCCTTCCCCCGCACGGACGGAGCTTCAACTTCGGGTTCCAAGCTACGTGGGGTTCAGCTCCCATGGACAAGCTTGGACTGCTTCGTCCTTCCCCCAGCTTGGGGGCTTTGTCAGCCTAGCTTCGAGGGTGACCCCCCCTCCTTCCAGCCAAGCTGGGCATTCCCAAGATGTGGCCGAGTTTCTCCGTAGCCGTTTTCTGGCTCAGAAGCACCCGCGGGGCGCCCGCGCGGGTCGCCGCCGTGGGGGCCCGCGGCCGGCGAGCGGTCGCCGATGGCGCGCGGGGAGCCGCGGCCGCGTCCTCTCTCCGAGCGCGGGCGGCGGGCGGGGGGCGTCCACAGAGGGGGGTGCCGACCGTGGTCCGCCGCGCGCAGACGGGGGGTGCTCCTCTCCTCCGCCTCCTTCTCCTGTGGCCTGCTTTTCGCCTCTTCGCCATCCGCTTGCTCCTTCTTCTCTCCCCCCCTGCTGCTCGTCAGCATCGTCCTCCTCCTCCTCCTCCGCCGCTGCCTTGTCTACCTCCTCATCCGCCTGTCGTTGGAGCGCCTCGGCTGGGTGCATCGGCACGGCCTTCGTCCAGCGCTTTTGTTCAGCCGCGCGCAGAGGGGGTATGGGGGAGGGTGAGATGCTTCCCAGAAACACCCCTGCTTCTTCGAAGACGCGGGCCTGATTCTCCGAACAGACAGTGCGTGCACTCAGGGGTTCCTACTCTAAAGCACTGGGCCTGTGTGTCGGTCTGGCGGCTCCGTGTTGGCCGTCGCCGTCTCCTCGCCGCCTCCTCGCCGCCTCGTCGTCTGAGCCTGATTGTCGGTCTGGCGGCTCCTGCCGTCGCCGCCCTGTCGCCGCTCGTCGTCTGGGCCTGGAGATGGAAGGCGGTCTGGCGGGCGGCTCCGTTCTCGCCGTCGCCGCTGCGTCGCCGCTCATGTTATCTCCGTCCTGGAAAAGTATTAAGATCTCCCCCGCCCCCGCCCCCCGTCCCGGACTTAGCGATCCCCCTTCCCGTATGTAATCTATACTTGTGATTTTTCGGCTTACGCTGCACCGCCGGCCCCTTGCGGGGCTCCTGGCAGGTTTCTCGAAGGCCTCCTGGCAGCACTTTTGAAGCCGTTTGGGGGCCTCTGGGGGCCCCTTTTGGGCCTCTGGTGGGCCTTTTGGAGCTCCTCGAGCGCCCCGAGAACATGCGCAACAACATGACCGCACCAAGAGCTGTCAAACAAAGCCTGCGTTCGCGCTCCTGCAGATTCTTAAGAAATCCATCGGCTTTCAAATTTTCATAGCGCGCTGCCATAACGGGCCTCTCGCGCGCGCGTCGAAAGCAATTGAGCGCGCGTGCGCGCGCGTTGTCGCGAGAATGCCGTGCGCGGGACGGGGCGCGGCGCGTGGCGAAATCCTTCGAAATCGTCAGGTTTCGCAATGATTTCGAAACCGAGTGCCCCGAAAGCATTTCAAAACACATGGTTTTGCAGCCATTTCAATTAACAGTTTGCGCACTTGCGAATGCGAAAAAACCATAGGCGTTGGTCAGATAACTGAGTGCGGGCCTGGCCACTCTTCGCGTGTCGGCCCCGCGCGCGCGAGCGCCGAATTCCTTCCGCAACCATCATCGCCGACGCGAGGACGCGGGCGTCGGCGTCGGCGCTTTCTGCATCGGCGCCGGCATTGGCCATGCTGTCGTCGTTGTTGTCGTCATCGTCACCAGCATCGCCACCATCATCATTGCGTCTGCCGTCGTCGACGTTGCCGTGATGCCGCGCCCGCCCAAGTCGCCGACTCGCAGTGAAGTGCCTCCTGGGAAGTGCACGGCGGCCAGCGCCACCGCGGTCGCGTCGGTCGCGCCAGACTAGTTGGCCGGTGCGCGCGAGAGCACGCGCGGGCATGCGCGGCCGCAAAGATGCACCAGCTAACGCCAAGCAGTCATCGCAATCGCCGCCGCACGGGTTTGCACGCCAAGGTGCGGGTGGGTGGGCGGGTGGGATGATGTCGCGGGCATTGGAATTGACAATTTCGAGTTCGGCGTGGTGGATTGCGCCGCGTTGCATATAGTACATCCAATATATTGTGCACCGCATAGTTTGCATCATATATAATTATATCTATATATATATATATGCAGATACACGAAAGCTGCCGCCTCTGCCGCCGACACCAATGAAGAACATGTCGCTGCCAAGCGGGAAGCGCAAAGCATTTCTCCGCGGGGCGCGTTGGTGTCGTTTCGAGTCCGCCCTCGCCGAGCGCGTGAGCTGCAATGGTGGCGACGGTGGTGATGATGTTCGCGAGGATGCGGATGGTGATGATGATGGTTATGACCGCAATGATGATGATGATGATGATGATGATGATGATGATGATATGATGATGATGATGATGATGACGATGATGATGATGATGATGATGATGATGATGATGATGATGATGATGATGATGATGATGATGATTGGCGTTGTTGTTGTTGCTGATGATGATGATGATGATGGCGGTGGTGACCATGCCCGCCTACGCGCTCAAAGCGAGCCTCGGGCGAGCCTTTTTGTTCGCCCCAGCTGCCGTTGAGCAGTTCTGGCCTGGGCAGGGCCGCGCAGGCGGGGGGCGCTGCCCCGCCCCAGCTTGCAGCATTTGGCAGCTGGCGGCTTGGTCCCCAGCCGTGACCTGCCTCTTGGCTTACGCGTTCTTTCCGTTGTTCATGAGCACGCACGCGCACGGGGCCGACCCGGCAGCGTCCTGGGCCGACGCCGCGACATTAGTTCTGGCGGGCCCAAACCAAACCATAATCACACGGACTGTAGATTCCCCAGTCAGACCTAGATCCGACTTGGGCCTTAGGGCCAAACTTCAATCGGACTTCAAGGCAGACCTAAATCGGAGTTGGTGCTGAGGGCCAGACTTGAGCCGGAGTTCCAGCGCAGACAATGAATCGTACCTCTTCATCGGAGCTTTTGGCCTGGACAGAGAAACGGAGTCTGCCCCCAACAGACGCATTCAGAGGTGGACGCAGGAGAAACGCATATGAAGGCGTTCCAGCAGCCGCGCAAGCGCATCCATGCGGATTGCCATGCGGGGTCGCGCAGACCAGCCGGATCGCCACTCGATGGCCATGTTAGCCCCCTTTCCAAAGACGCGCGCGAAAAAACCGCGTCCGACGCCCGCGCGACGCGGCAGGCCGTCTTGAGATGCGAGGGAGATTTGGAGGACGTTGCGTGACAACGGAACGTTGTTGACCGCGCCAGGAGGCCGTCGTGCGACGGCGGAAGCTCACTGCCCCTGCGCTGCAGGACTTCGCGCGCAAATTATACCCAGAATTCAAAGCCGCTGCTGACTTGAGGGGCCGAGCGGGAGCGCGACCCGAGCAAGGCGCTGTTTCGGGCTTCCTGGGCCCGCGCCTGCCCCTCCCCGGGCGACGCAATGGCGGCGTGCGCTCTTGCGATCTCGCCGCGCGGGCCGCCCATCTGACGCTCGAATCCCGACGGCGCCACCCGGGAGAATCGGCGCGCCACTGCAACTGACTCCATCGCCAGGCTTGGTCGCCCGACCAGGCACGGCGCGGCCGAGGGCGCCGCCGCGCGCGCCTCTCGCCCCGCCCCGCGCGGCACGGAACGCGCGCTGGCGCGCGTCACTGCGCGCGCCAGTCGGCAAAAGCGCCGGCGCGTCATTGAATTGGCGAGGAGTTTCAGACCAGCGCGCGCCCTTCTCAGTTGCGGGGGCCCGCCGAAGAAGCGAACGTTGCCTCCGGCTGGGCAGGTCGGTGATGTTAGCGTTTGTGGGCGCCCAAAGAAGCCGCGCTGCGGCGTCGAGTTCGGCGGGCAGACGACAGACCGCGCGCGCCCGCCGCGCGCGCTCGAACGCCTGCGCGCCCGCCCAGCGCAGCGAACAGTCTGCCCCGACGTTGCCCCAGTAACCGCGGATCGGGCGGCTGGCTTCAGCGGGGGCACCATTTGGAAACAAAACCCAAGTGATAACCCAACTCCTGGGAATCTTGCGCGCGAGCAATCCGCGGATGGGGGGCCGGATATCTTCCTCGCGTCATCAGGGGGGAGGAAGTAGTATTCAGATTGTGTAATTGTGGACGGGTGAAGGGCAAGGCAGGCGCGCCCGCGTCATATATGACGTCCGACCCTTCCCTCCCATCCCGTACCATGGCGTAGATCCCCTCTCCATTCGCATACTCGGATGTCGAGCAGGGCAATGATCCCGAGAGGATGCGCGATGCATCGTAGAGCACGACATAACAGGGCGTAGGAGAGCACGGCAAAGTGTAGTATGTCCTATCATGGCGTGGCGTTGCGCAGTGAAGAATTGCATCGCAAAACGTCGCAACGCAAAGAATGGCATCGCATAGAGGACAGAGAAGAACATGGCAGAACATGGCGTTGAAGTTCAAAACGTAGCATGGCATATACCTATAGCTGGGCGCGGCGCTGCGTAGTCAGACACTGCATATCTTAGCATTGCAGATGAAGGCGTGGCATCGCACAGCGGAACACCACCTAGCATGTCATTGCATGCCGTGGTATGGCGCTTGAAATCATGACGCCAGCGCTGCAGCAGGAGCACTTTCCGGAACGAGCGGAAGCGCGGAAATGAGGCCAACGTTGCGGCGGGAACACGATTCGGAACGAACGGAAACGCGGAAATGAGGCCAACGCTGCAGCGGGAGCACGGCCCGGGACGAGCGAAAACCCGACAATGAAGCCAGCGCTTCGGCGGGAACAATATGTTCAAACAAAGTCCAAACGAAAACCCAATGCACATCTCCTGGGAACAAAGCGCGAAAAAACATTGCGCGGAGGGGGGGCGATCATCTTCCAGACGTCATCAGGGGGGGAGGGGAGTAGTACTCATATTCTGTGAATGTGGAAGGGGGGAGGGGGAGGGGGAGGGGGCAGGGGGAAGGGGAGAGGGGGGAGGAGGGAGGAGGGAGGATGGAGGAGGGAGGGCGGATGAGGGAGCCAGGAGGAGGGAGGTGGGAGGAGGAAAGGGAGGAGGAGGGAAAGGAGGAGGGGGCTTCAGGAGGACGATGAGGAAGAGGAGAAGAGGAGGAGGGGGAGGAGGAAGAAGAAGAAGAAGAAGAAGAAGAAGAAGAAGAGGACGAGGACGAGGAGGAGAAGGAACAGTAGGATAAGGAGGAGGAGGAGGAGTAGGAGGATGAATAGGAGGAGAAGGAGGAGGACGAGGAGGAGGAGGAGGACGAGGAGGAGGGAGGAGTATAGGAGTAGGAGGAGGAGGAAGAGGACGAGGAAAAGGAATAATAATAATAATCATAATAATAATAATATTAAGAAGAAGAAGAAGATGAGGCGTAACAATAACAATGGTAATAGTAACAATAATAACAATAACAATAATACTAATAATAATAATAGTACTCGTAGTAGAATTTGTAATAATACTGATAATAATATTGATAATAATAGTAGTAATACTGATAATAGTAATACATCGTAATAATAATAGCAATAATAATAACAGCAATAGTAATAATAATAATCATAATATGGTGAAGAAGAATATGAATAATAAGAATACTAATAAGAAGAAGAAGAGGAGGAGGAGGAGGAGGAGGAGGAGGAGGAGGAAGAGGAGGGAGGAGGAACAGGTTCTTCAGAATTCATTCATGTCTTTCAGAGTCTCGGAGCCTGGCTCGCATCTGTGATAGGGAGAACGCATGGCACGGGGCAAACAGGGACGCCAAGCTCGGTGAGGACCCCAGACGCCCTGCATATATGCTGGCGTACTGGGAGCCGGGGGCGTGGGCCGGGAGACCCTTCCAGATATCCCCCTCGACATGTTGGACTCCGTCGGGGGCCTTCGGAGGCCACCAAAAAGCGATCAGAGCGGCCTGACAGGGCCGAAGACGCCCGCACATTCTTTCAAGACGGCTCCAGAGGCCCCGAAGACGTCGAAGGCTCCAAGATGCGCCCCGAAAGGGCCCCAGGAGCCACAATTGTTTCATCCCTTTGTGGGACGGTGCATGTTTAGCATATCCGCATTTTGGGTTTCAACGGCGTCCAAAACGACCCAAGAGGCGCCACAGATCGCCCCAAGGCCCAAGGCGCCTCCAAGAGAGCCCTAATTGGGACGGCCCAAGAAAGCCTCAAAATGGTCCAAGAGGCGCCCAAGACGGCCCAGGAGGGCCACAAGGGGAGTCCAACGATGGGAATTCCAATTGACATTTCGAGCCCTCCGCCACGATTGGGCCCCCGAGACCGCAGCAGTCACCCAAGAGGTTCTCAAGGGCCCCAAAAGATACCCCAAGAGGCCCCCACATGGTCAACATGTAGGCCACAAGAAGCGTCAACGAGAACGAGGTGCCCAAGAAGCATGCCAAGAGATCCAAAGTATAGGTCTCCAAGGATACTCTGGCCCACAATTCATGTACAGTAGTGGTACGGGCAGCAATTGGTTTGGCGACGGAGGGCAAGGGCATCGGGAAAGCGCAGATCCGGGAAATCCGCGCGGAACTCCGACGTTTTTCCATGTTTTGTGCCGATGTCCTTCGAGAGCCGCGGATGCTGCGCGCCCGGGCACCCGAGTAATACAACCATGACTTTGGACACCCGAAATGGGTACCGAAAGAAGGGGTACAATGCCCAACAACAAATGTTGTCCCAAACCAACAGCGGCCGCTGTTGGACAGGCGGCCTTCTGTCTCGAATGGACACAGGCCGCGGCGGCGTGGACAGCGAATCCTGCTCAGAATGAACAAAAACTGCTGTCGGGCATCGTACCCATTCTTTCCGTGCCCATCTCGGGCGTCCAAAATGACGCGCCAGACGATAAAGCAACACAGCAAAAACAACAAACACCTACCGATCGTCCTCCGGAGGGCAAGGGCGCAGATAAGCATCGGGGGTGGACAGAACCCCCAACAGTGACACGTCGATTAGTGAATTGTCCGTTTTCGGTTCTCGAGAGGGCGCCAGGCGCGGGCTCAAGCCAGGCGCCCAGCGCGCGGCCCGCGGCCCAGCGGCGGCGGGCGCGCGCGTCGGCACCACGCCAGCGAGGGAGCGATCACCCTCGCCCGCGTGGCACAGGAGGCAGCGGCGGCGGCGAGCATCAGCCCGCCATCTCCTTGCGCTTGAACAAGCGCGAGAAGTCCTGGAGGGCCACCACGGGAGCATGGCGAAGAAGTCGTGGGGCTGGGACCGCCAGCACGCCTGGGACAACAGCCAGAAGCACTGGAACGACAGCCACGACTACACTAGCTGTGCTACGTGGGGGTGCAAGGGCTGGGTGCACGACGCCATCTGGAGGCCAGGCCTCCAGTGCAGACAGTGCAAGGCCACCTTCCGCAAGCCGCAGAGCATCAAGAAGGCAGAGTATGCAGCGAGTGCTTCCCAGGACGGCAAGGGCCAGGCGAAAGCTCACCAGCGAGGCGGACAGGACGCCGAAAAGAAGGAGCTCTCAAAGGCCCTTGTCCTGATCGCGGAGAAGATCGGCACCATGAAGCTCGATGGCGGAGGACAGCTCGAGACGCAGATGAAGGGACTGGCCCAGCAGATAGCGACCGAGCCGCCACCCAAGCAGAAGTCCAGGCCCGAGAGGCTGGCGGAGGCGGCGGAGGCGATACGGATCGCCAACAAGCGCTTCACCGCAGTGGCGGCCGAGGTCAAGAAGCAAAGGGCATGGCTTCGCGAGCTCGAGGACAAGATGAGCGACATGGCCGCCATCGTCGTCGAGAAGGAAGCCACTCTGGAGGCCGTCCACGCGGGGGGCAAAGAGGCCAAGCCGCAGAGCTTCATGCAGCAGCTGATCAGCCAGACCCCAGAGGAGATGGCGCTAGAGGGCCTCATCGACCTGGAGAAGGAGATGGAGCTGGAGGACGCAGAGGTGGACGGGGCGGCGCGCCAGGAGGTCGCCGAGGCCAAGAAAAAGGTGCTCGCCGACTTGAAGGAGGGCGCCAAGTCATACGCACACCAGCTGCAGGAGCACATCCTGAAGGCCAAGGAGGCGGCAGCACGCAACAAGGAGACCATCGAGCAGGACGCGAAGAAGAGGAAGGTCGAAGCGCGGCGGCAGGACGAGACGGCTTCAATGGGGGCAGCAGCGAGTTCTCCATCCACGGCGCCAGCAGCACCCAATGAGGCAGCAGAGATGGCGGCAGGAGAGGACGAAGATGCTGACCTGGAGGCAGAGGTGCTCGCCAAGGCCAGGACCAAGCTCGCTGAAGCCAGCGGGCCTGCCGCTCGGTCAGAGTGACTAGCGCGACCTGGCGCCCGCCCAACCAAGACCGACAAGGGCGTCAGGCAAATCTTCGTCGGCAACATCACGACGTGGGGCCCTACTGTGGAGTCGTGGCTTCGGGGCCAGCACCTGGGGATCGACGGCGACAAGCACAGTGGGCAGGGGTTCGACACGTACCTGATCCAGGAGACTCATCTCCGCCACCACCAGCTGGAGGAGAAGGAGGCACTCCTGAACAAGTGGGGTCTGAAGGCGTGCTTTGCGGCATCCCAACCCTCCACCAAGTCCGCGGGGGGCTCGAGAGGAGGCGTTATGATCGCCACGAGGTCGCACTTCAAGAGCTCGTTCTTTCGGGAGTTCGCGGCGTACGGCAGTGTTTCGGGGGCTACTGCTGGAAACCGTGGAATACAAGAACAAGCTGCAGGAGAAGATCTGGGTCTACTTCAGATGGAGGACTGGACCGCGATGACGTGGCACCTCAAGGGCTACAGCCTCGTGGTCATTTCCCTGTATCTCAGGTGCGACCACCCGCTGAAGGAGGGCGCCAATGCGAGGCGATTGGCGGAAGTGGCGAGGTTCACCAAGGCGCTGCGCACGCCATGGATTATCGCAGGAGACTTCGACGTCAGCCCGACCAGGTTCGCGGCGGAGGGCTTCTGCGACTACCTGGGCGACGCGCGCATCTACACCATGCCGGGCAACACGCCGACCTGCTACAAGGCCGACGCGGAGCCATCTCTCATCGACTTTGTGCTAGCGAGCCCCGAGGCGCGCAAGCGCATCATCCAGCTCGAGGCGGTGGCAGAGGTCAGCTGGAAGCCGCATGTCGGCCAGAAGCTAACCCTCAAGGCACAACTCGAGCTCAACATCACCAGGGTGCTGAAGATGCCACAGGCGTTCTGCCACCCGAAGCGAGACATGCGGAAGAAGCCCAACCCAGAGAGCAAGGCACAGAGGAGGAAACGACAACTTCAACAGGAGCGAGCAGACCGACCAGCACACGAGCCTCAACGAGAACACGAACGACCTCCAGTTGAAGTCTCATGCACGAGATGGGGAGCGATCATGCCTATCGGATGGACGTCATTCCCGTTTCAACCAGATGGAGATCTCCCTGGCGCTCTTCTCGAGGAATGGGGCGCAACACGTACGGAGAAGCCCGTGACATGGGCTAATGGGACCTGTGACATAGGTCACCAGACAGAGAAACGCAATAAGGCCTGTAACAGAGGCCAGGACACAGAGGAGCTACCAGAGCCAGAAGCCCCAGAGCAGAGGCCTGTGACAGAGGCCAGCAGATGCGGAAGCGCAACACGAGCCAGAACAGACATGGACAACCCCGAGGCGGACCTCATCGAGGAAGACCCCGAGGAGTGGTACATCACACAAGAGGAACTCCTACCACCAGAACTCGAAGGGCTCTTATCAGGGGACCAAGCGGTAGACAGCCCACCGAGGCTCCACGCCGCAAGGGCCCCTCCAGCAGCCTCAGGAACGGGTGAAGGCTCTGAACCTGGGACTGAGGCGGCTGGCCAGGTGCAAGGTAGCAGCCAGTGGGAGGACGTCGACGCAGGCGACAGTGACTTGGAGGAGGCGGTCACAGTCAACACGAAGCAGACGAGGGAGCTTGACACCATCGCGATGCACAGCGTGTGGGACAAGTACTACGAGATGCGGCACGACTCTGATAAGGCGGCCGCGCCGGCGTACATCAGCCGCTCGGCTGCGTTCCAGGCGACAGAGAAGCAGGCGAACTCGTTAGGGAAGCAGTACCACCACCTCGTCACCACCATGGAGTGCTTCTACTGCGACGTGTACGACATCGACGCGAAGGACCAGAGGAGGCACAAAGGAAGAGGCGAAGGATTCGAGTTCGAGGAGAAGGCAATCAGAGAGTCAGGAGCAAGGCGGGTCACCTACACCAACAGGAGAACGAACTGGTGGAGCAGGATGGCAACGGCATTTGACACGCACGCGAAGCTTAGACACAGGCAAAAGGGAGAGGACCAGCTCAACCAGCTTGAGGAGTGCTGCAGGAGGCTAGGCCAGGAGGGAGTCCCATCAGCGGGACGACAGGCCTCCAAGACGGCCAGGCTACACCGCAAAGTCTGGAGCCAACGCATCAGGCAGATCAACAAGGTGGAGACCAG
This sequence comes from Prorocentrum cordatum, assembly GCA_963575745.1. NCBI lineage: Eukaryota > Dinophyceae > Prorocentrales > Prorocentraceae > Prorocentrum > Prorocentrum cordatum. Next base: position 201,599 of record CAUYUJ010018411.1, read on the forward strand.
CGTGCTGGACGGGATGGTGCAGCAGGCCAAGCTGGAAGCGCGCATAGCGTTGAAGGAGGACTTGCGAAGAGGAGCGAAGGAGTACGCGCTGTGGTTGGCCAACATGGAAGCCAACGCCCCTGGCGCGCTACACAAGATCACCAAGCCCAAGCGCAGGCATGAGGACGAGTACATCAAGGCTGGGAGGAAGGCCACGAACCCCAAGGAGAGCGTCGACCTGAAGGCGGAGGACTTCGAGGAAATGTGGAACCACGAGAAGTCGCACGAAGACGCAGTGGAGGTGATCAACATGCTCAGGAACAAGGCAAAGGAGGAGCCCACCCCGAGATGGACCTTGGAAGAGTTCGACGAGGCCATCCGCGGTATCCCCAACAAGGGCAAGGGCACAGACATGATGAACATGGACGACGTCAAGCGGCTACCAGAACGAGGTAGACAAGCATTCATAGACATGTACAACAGGTGCGAGGAGGAGGTAGCGTGGCCATGGCAGACTTTGCAGGCGATGGCCATGTTGCAGCCGAAGGACGCGGAAAGGTTAGACGAGACGGCGCTCACAGGAGGAGGAGACCGAGCGCTGGCACTACTTACATGGTTCGCGAGGACGTGGGAGTTGCTCAACAGGAACCAGATCCGAAGATGGGCCAAGGAGGTGGAGGAGGACTTCGACGCGGCCGTGACAGGCAACTCCTGCCTGCGCGAAGCCATGGCGCGGGCATTGGGCGACGAGACCTCGCAGGAGCTAGGCGCGCACTCAGCCAACGCCTTGGTGGACGTGAAGAGGTTCTACGACTCCCTGGTCTTTGAGAAGGTGGCGAAAAGGGCGCTGGAGTACGGCTTCCCCCCGAGGGCCCTGGCCATGGCGATGCTACTCCACCTCGCCCCGAGAATGCTAAAGGAGGGCAATGCGCGCAGCCTGCCCATCTACGCGAAGCGCAGCCTCTTGGCAGGTTCCAGACACAGCAACAACTTAGCGAGAACTCTCATCTACCACGTGGTGAAGTCCATGACCAGCCTCGTTCCAATGGTGCAGCCGAGAACTGAGTTCGACGACATCGGTTTGCGGGCAGTAGGAAGCGGCACCAAGGTGGAGGACTGCATCGTCAAGGCGACCTACGAGCTGGCGAAGGCGCTGAACACGGAAGGGCTCTCCATGGCGGGCAAATCGGTCCTGTTCATCACGGACATCGACATGACAAAGAGGGCAACCCAGAGACTGAAGAAGTTGGGTGTGACTATCAGAGGAGCCACAGAGGGGCGAGACCTAGGACTCGATCGAGCAGGTAAGACATGCACGAGGAGAGCGACTCACAGCGCAAGGCAGCGCAAAGGTTTTAAAAGGTTCGCGGCCATCACGAAGAAGCTCAAGAAGGCACGTACCCGAAGACAGGTCATCGAGCAAGGACCCATGGCACAGGTCGGGTACGGCACGAAGGCTTACGGAGCTAGCCCATCATAGCTCACAGCCATCAGGAGGAGGTACGCGAAAGGACTAAGGAAAGCCTGGCCAGGAAGATGCCTCACCACGCTGCTGGACCTCGAAGGCGCAGACCCTGGCATCACCATACCCAGGAACCAGATCCAGGCGCGGTTCGACCTCTTGGCCAGCCGCCCAGACCTGCGAGCTGGAGCACGACGAGCATGGCCGAAGATACGAGCGCGACTCCTAGAGGCTCCGAAAGCTACGCGATGGCAACAGCGGAGGGGCATTATAGGCGCGCTGATCCTGCAGCTTTGGGAGATCAGCTGGGACGCGAAGGCAGCGGACTTCTGGGAAGACGCCGCAGGAGGAGGATGGCAGTTACAACCAGACGAAGGAGATGACGACCCCACGGTGATCCTCGACGCCATCACCAGTGACCTCAAGAAAGCAAGGTGGAGGCAAGCCAGCCTTCACCACAACGGCGAAGGACTACAGCACGGAGTTGATACCTATGACATGAAGATGCAGCTCAGGCGCCTCAGGAAGTACGGGAAGCACCAGATGTTCGGGGCCATCCTCACGGCAGCATGCGCAGGGACGTGGTCACCACAGAGGAGGAAGGACACGTTCGGGGGCGACTACCCATGCAAACTTGTTTTTCTTGTTGATTTTGTTTTGGTTGGTCTATATTGGTTTTTATTTTCTGTATGTATTTTTTGTGAGCGAGAGCGGCGACGGTAGCGGACAGCTATCCACATCCATCATTGGGTGACGATGTGCCAATGCAGCGCGGCGTTCAACTAATCATCACAAGATAGACGGATGAAACTCTTGGTGACGACGCGCCCAAGCAGAAAGAACGGTGGCGAGCGTTTGGCATCGAGGCACAGCCGAAGGATGGGACGACCCCAACCTAGATGTTGCCGAGACGGAGTACGAGGCAACGCGCACGGGCTCGGCGGCCAACATCACCAGCGATAGTGACGGCAACAAGCTGTACCTGACGGAAGGCCACATTATCTGCGGTGATGGAAGCGGAGGAAAGCGTGGTGACGATGCAAGATACAGAAGGTGCGGATGGAGCTGGGTCGTGTTGAACAACCAGAGCGGCAACTGGCAGGAGGAGGCTACAGTGTACGGCCCGCTCCCTGGACCGAGACAGAGCAACAACAGGGCGGATATCACGGCGTTCCTGGACTGCCTGCAATCAACGGACGGCGAGCTCACCTTCTACACGGACTCGGAGATCCTATGCAAGGGCTGGTACGGCAAAAGGTTTCTACAGCGAGGATACAAGAAGGCGCGCGGGGACCTGTGGAAGAAGATCAGACAGCGACTCGAGGCCCGAGGAGGCGAAGAACTTATCAGGGTGAGGCACATCGAGAGCCACATGACGATCGAGCAAGCGCGTGAACGAAGAGTGCCTGAGGAGGCATGGAGAGGCAATCTCAGAGCTGACGAGTTGGCAGAGACAGCGGCGGCATCACACGCTATCCCAGAAGCGCAAATGGGCTGCTACGACTGGACCAGGGCTACATCGCACTTAGTCCGCACGCGAATCGGCCAGGCGTACATGGAGCAGTTCTCTCGGGTGAAGCCGATGACGTGGGAAGAAAAGGCGGAAGCAAAGGCCAAAAGGAAGAAGGAGAAAGACGTGAAGGAGAACGACCAGCACCTCTTCGAGCACACGCCCCATCTACTACGACCTGATGGACACATGTGGAGATGCGAGCGCTGCAAAGAGTCCATTGGCCGCAAAAAGCGTTCACAGGCAGCGAGATGGTGGCTCCAGAAGTGCAAAGGTGAGGCTCGAGAACAGGACGAACGGCACGAAGGAGCTCTTCGCAGCGTGGTCCTCAAAGGGAAGGTATCCCACCACTCGCACGCCATATGCTGGTCAAGGCACAAGGAGCGCTACTTCTGCTGGACATGCGGAGCCACAGCGGAGAAGCACCTGAGCCACAAGATGCTGAAGGAATGCGAAGGATGGCCAGCGGGACATGCATCACGGTACGCACTCAAGTCGCTGAGACGCAAGAAGGAGTGGACACCAGGAACAGGTGCGAGATGGAATCGAGACACAAAGGTCAAGTTCACGAAGTCCGAGGTCAGAAGAAACACACCAGGCACTACTACGAACATCCGCAGGAAGGAGGCGATACACCAGGTCAAGCTCACGGACACCACCGACGACGGGGAGCTCGTCTCTCATTCTTGCAAGAGAGTTGTGCCATGAATGCAGTTGTCGAACAGATCTTGATCGACGGCTGCAAGGAGGCACCAGACCGACGGCCACGGTTGCCCCGTGGACTGCGTGAAGGACGGCGGCGACATCCGCGTGCCGTCCATCTGAGCGGGAGGCTGACGCCTGCCGCTCCCGACAGTCGTTGACTGATAATAAAATTCAGCAAAAAATTAAGCTTCAGGGTCATAAATGGTGAGGAAGTCTCAGGCGAAACGCCCGGCCCGCCCTTTTGACCGG
>CAUYUJ010018412.1:0-110000 GCA_963575745.1 Prorocentrum cordatum
TCTCGGGGGCGGTGCGCGGAGCGCCCGTCGCCGGCCCGGGAGTCGCGCTCATGGGATGACCGGGTGCAGGAGTGTTTGCTCGCAGAGCACGACGTGATCCATGAGGAGGTCGTCGATGATGCCGCGCTGGAGGCGGCGGAGCGCGAGCAGAAAGCGGTCCGGAAAGCGTGCCGAGCGTCGTGCCGGCGGTCTCGGCGCGCGCGGCGGGAGTCGGAGTGGGCGCGGCGGACGGAGGCGGCGGTCGAGCGGAACGAGCAGCTTGCTACCCGTGTGCTGCTCCCCGTCGTGCCGCGCCCGCTGTTGCGCGACGCGTCGCCAGAGCGGGCTTCGTCTGGGCGCAGCTCGCGGGGGGCGGCTTGCAAGAACGAGCGCGTGGAGCAGTTCCTGACCGCGCGCGCGGCACGTGCCGTCGACCCGGAGCAGCCGCCGGCGCGCGCTCTCCGCGCCGCTGCCGAGGCCGCGCCCGACGCGTCGTCGTGGACCGTGGGCGACGCGGCCCTGCGCGCAGCCTGCGTTCTCGTCGCTCTCGGCGTGTGCCCGCCACAAGAAGACAGCAGAGTGGTGATGACGAGGAAGGTCGCGGCGGCGCGCTGGTGGCGGCAGCGGGATGTGTTCGCGCGGGAGCTCCCGGACGCGCCCGGGCTGGCCGATCGTGAGGCCGCGGTCGTCACCGCCAGGTGGTTCTGCTGCGTGCTCTACGGGCTCTCGGCACGGACGTGCGGCGGCCGCCGCGTCTGTGCGCGCCGGTTCTCGCCGGGCGTCGGCATCGGCGGGGCGAAGTGCCGGGCTGCGCGGGAGTCCCAGGTTTTCGTCGGGGACCTGGCCGTGCGCGCTGCCTGCGCCATGATCGCTCTCGGAGCGTGTCCGGCGGGGTTCAGCGGGGCGACGCAGGACGGCGCCGTGCCCATGTCTGTTGGTGCATTCGGTGCCGCTCGCCCACCGCGCCCACGGCCGCGCGGCGGACGCGGGCGGGGGAACCGCCGCGCGCGCGGGAGTTCTCCCGTCGAGTGGCGTGGGAAGTGCCTGCAGAGCGCAGTGGCTGAGCTCGTGGGGGGCGACGCCGCGGGGCATTTCGGTCGCGCGTGTCAGAACCACGAGGGTTCGGGCGCCTGCGGGTCGCTGGTGGAGCGCTGGAATTTTGAGGTCGTCGTCCAGCACTTGCGCTCCCGCTGCCTGCACTTGCGGGTGTTCTCTGCGGAGTCTGCGGAAGCGTTCGAAGCGCAGGAAGGAAGGCGTGTGGCGTGGGCGCTGGGGCACGCGGCGGGCTTCTGCGCTGGTGCTCTGCTGTGGCTCGACGGCGGCCACGTGTGCGCGGTGGAGGAGTCGGTGGGTTCTGGTGACGTGGAGTGGGGGGAAGCCGAGAGCGCGCTGTGGTGTCGCGTCGTCGCTCACGGGCGTTCGAGTTCGGTTTCGCGGTCGCCGCGCGCGGGTGCGGGGCGTGGCGCGCTGCGAGGCGGGGCGCCGAAGCGCCGTGCGGAGCAGGGTGCCGCAGGGGCGCAGGGCGCTCGCGGGGGCGCGCGCGACGGTGTGGACGCGGAGGTGTTGGCGCGGATGAGTTTCGCTGAATTGGAAAAGTTGGCTGCGCGATTGCGTGGCGATCGCGAGACTGGGGTGCCGTCTTCGCGGCGCTGGGTTGGCTCGGAGCGCAAGCGATTGGACATTGAGGTGTACAGGGCCGCGCTCGCGGCGCACCTGGGCATCGATATGAGCGGTGCGCAGCATGCTGGCGCGGAGGCGCGATCGCGGGACCATTCCGAGGAGCTGCTTGGCGAATTCGCGAGGCACGTGGAGCAGCACGGCCGGCTTCCAGCGCAGAAGGAGTCCGCCCTTGGGACATGGGTGCACAACGTGAGCAAGGGGCATTTCCCGTTGACGCCCGAGCGGCGCGCGCGGTTCGACGGGCTCGTGAACCGGCGGGAGGAGAGGCGCGCGCGCGCCCGCGCGATGCTGGACCGCATCGCGGAGCACGTGGACGTTCTCGACGAGCTGCCGAAGCAGAAGGCGGCGGACGAGGAGGAGAAGAAGCTCGCGCGGTGGATCAATAATGTCACCGAAGGGCAATACGAGCTGGATGATGACAACCAGGAGAGGTTCGATAAGCTGGTGAACAGGCGCGCGTGGCAGCGGCGGACGGCGCGGGAGCGCGTGCTCGAGGTGAAGGCGTTCGTCGAGAGGCACCGGCGAGGGCCGCAGCGCTTCGGTCACGACGACGATCCGCGGGGGCATCTGCTCGCGCGTTGGGTGGAGCACGTCCGAGCGCGTGGCGTCGAGGGCCTCGACGAGCATTGGCGCGCGCAGCTGGAGGCGGCGCTGGACGCGGATCTCATTCAGGTCCAGGCGCTGGAGGCGTGGTGCGAGAAGAACCAGAGGATGCCGGTGGAGAAGGCGGAGGATGACGAGGAGCGCAGGCTGGCGAACTTCATCGCGAACCACGAGCGGAAGGGCCGCGCGGCGTCCTACAACGCGCCCGCGACCTTCGACGCGCTGCGGCAGAAGTACGCGCAGGCGGCAGCCGCGCGCCGCGACGCCGAGAGCAGGGAGGCGGAGGCGCGGGCGCTCGAGGCGCACCGGCAGGAGCTGCTGCAGCGCGCGGCCGAGGAGGAGGAGGCCTGCGGGGAAGAGGGCGAGGAGGAGCTGGAAGAGCCGGACCCGGCCGACTGCCTCGCGGAGGAGCGGCGCGCGGAGGTCACGCAGGATATGTTCGCCATGTTCCAGAGGGCAGACAGGGCGCTGGCTCGGCGGGTGAAGACCGCGCTCGTGGGCGCCCTGCTGTCGTACGTGGACGCGCTGCAGGGCGCCGCGCTCGGGCTCGACGTCTTCGCTGCCCTGGCCAAAGACAGGCGGGTCCGCGAAGCCTTGGCTGCCCCGGCGGCCGAAGATCCGCGCCGCGAGGCGCTCGGAGAGGAGGCTGAGGAGGAGGACGGAGAGGAGCAGGAGGAAGAGGAGCTGGAGGAAGAGGAGGAGCAGGAGCAGGAGAAGCAGGAGCAGGAGGAGGGCGACGACGAGCGACGAGAGCAGGAGGAGGGAGACGCGGAGATGGCGGACGCGGACGAAGAGCCGCGGGGCATGGCGGACGAGGAGGAGCTGCCCACGGGCGTCGGCGAGGAGCACGAGGATTTCGTGCGGTACGTGCTGGCGACCTGCATGCTGTCGTGGGTGCCTGTCTTGCCCAGGTTCTTCGCGGGGGAGGCCCCGGACGCGGAGCTGCAGCGGCAGGTGGCGGAGCTGGAGCGGCTGCGGGACGTCGCCCTTGGGCTCGACGCGGCCACGGCGCAGGACAACGTGGCGCGGTCGCAGGCGATCCGGCGCCTGCGCAAGGCCGACCCCGAGCTGCTGCGCCGCGCGCCCGTGCCCAATTCGGACGTGCGGGAGCCCTGGGAGCAGTGGCAGCGCCTGCTCCAACGGCTCGAGCAGGAGGGCGTGGAGCGCGAGGTTTGGGTCTGCTGCCGTCGCGAGCCGCTGCGCTGGCGCGCGCCGCTCCGCGACGACGGCAAGCCGGGGCCTGTCCGCGCGCCGCTGCTGCCGTCGCTGGACGCCGCCGAGGGCGAGGTCTGGAGGCCGGGGGAGGTGCGCGAGGCGACGCGCCAGGCGCGGCACGCAGAGCAGGCGCGGCTGGACGGCGCTCCTGGCGCCCCGGTGCACGGCAGCGTGCTCTTGCGCCTGCCCTCCGATTTCCTCTGCTACAAGTGCCAGCAGGAATTCGAGCGCGAGCGGGGTGGAGGCGACGAGATGAGCGACGAGGAGGTCACTGCGTGGTGTGAGAGGCTGCATTTCGCGTCGAAGAAGAAGCTGCCCAGTTTGGCGGCGAAGCGCGAGGCGGTGGAAGCGGAGCGCGCCCGCGCCATGCGGCGAAAGCAGGCGGCCCAGTGCGCGGCGAGGGGGGAGAACGGATTCGCTGAGTTCCGTGGTCTGCTGCTGGAGGACGAGTGCTTCCACCAGGACAACTGCGAAGCGAGCGTGCAGCTCGACCAGCGACACGCTCTGGAGCCCTGGTACCAGCGCGCTGGGCCCGACGGGAGCAGGCTGGCGCCCTGGCCGCGCGTCTTCGGTATCCCGAAAGCGTGGGCCGGCCCTGGCGGTGCGTTCTTCTCCGAGGCCGTGGAGTCGGGCTTCGCCGCCGACACGTTCCCCCAGGGGCGGCGCGGCTACTGCACGGGCGAGCCGGGCGACGTGCCCGCGGAGCTCTGGCTGTTGCGGGCCTGGTGCCGCGCGCGCGGCGGCGTCGCTCTCATGGGCGACGCCCTGGCTGCGCGCTTGCAGCAGCTCGAGGGTGACCGCGACATTATGTCCAGGGTGGAGGCCGCCGAGGGCGCGCGGCGGCCCCCGAGTGGCGACCTGAAGCCGCCCGTGTACTTGGCGGACCTGAAGCCGCAGGCGATCCCCGAGTGGCCAGTCTGGCAGCAGCTCCTCAAGCTGAAGCCTCAGGCGGCGCGGCAGGTGGCGGCTTTCGTGCGCCGGGAGCGGGCGGGCGTGGGCTTGACGTGGAACCTTGCCGCGGGGCACTGGGACCTGGACCAGCAGCGCTTGCTCGCTGCGCTCGAGAGGGATCCCGCGTTGCTCGCCGCGGTGGAGAAGGGCGCGGCGCTTACAGACACGGACAGGCGCGCTCTGATTGCCCTCGACGATTTCCGTGCCCGTCACGGCGGTGTCTGGCCGGACGCGTTCGCCGATCGGCGCGGGGAGCCCGATTTCAAGGAAGCGGAGCTCGCGCGGGGTGTTGCAAGTGTGGCGCAGAAGTATTCGCAGGAATTCGTGCGCATCTGGTTGGACCGGACATGCACCGAATGGCTGCGTCTGGCGGGGTGCGGGGAGGAGGTGGTGGGGGGAGGGGCCGGCGGCGACGACTCTTCCGGGGGCGGCGGCGGCGGCGGCGGGTCTTCTTCGGGCAGCGGTGCGAACGGTGGACCAGCGTCGGGGTCGGGCTCTGGTGCGCAGGGGCCGGGCGACGGTGGCGCGGGCGGCGACGGCGACGGGGGCGCGGGCGGGGGCGCGGGTCGGCTGCTCGGCGGCGGACCCAAGAGGCCAGCTCCCGAGGGGCCAGGGCCGCGGACTCGCGGGGCGGCGAGAAGGGACTTGGAGCGGTTGCGGCAGGAGCGGCTGCGGAAGGAAGAGGAGGAGCGTCTCAGAGGGAAGACAGTGAAGGCAGGGGACGTGGAGGTGAACGTGGCACTGGATGACCCCCACGTGAGCGAGGAGGGCACCCTGCCGGCCTGGCTCCTGGACTCCGCGCCGTGCGTCGCTGGCTGGTGCGTCGCGCGCGTCTGGCGCCAGCACCGTTGCGTGTCCTTGCTCGCGCAGTGCCGGAATCCTTGCAAAGGCGAAGGGCAGTTCTGTGGGAGCCATGGCAGACCCGAGCAGCGAACTCTCGGGCTGTGGGACCCGGACAAGGGCCACAGCTCCCTGACCCGCGAGTGCCCGGAACGGTACGACATGGCCGTGAAGGAGGCGCGGAAGCGCAAGACGCAGGCCGGCGGCGCCCCGCCCGCGCCGACCCCGGCCATCGCTGCCGCTCGCAAGGCGCGCGTGCCCAGGCTCCAGCCCAAGTATGTGGCTCTCCCGTGTGACGAGCGCGGCCCTCTGCGGGCGTTTAAAGAGGCCCCGGAGGCTCTCCCGCCGTTCCCGTGCCGCCTTTGCGACAAGAACTTCGCCACGCATGCCGGCTTCAGACAGCACGTGGACGAAAAGCACCACGGGTGGCCGGAGTACAGGAAGCGCCTGTTCTACCTGGCCGAGCAGTTGCCCCAGCAGGACGACGACGTGCGGCCCGTGAGGCCCCAGGAGTGGCGGCAGTGCGTGGAGGCTTTCTCGGAGCACCTCGTCACGGGGTCTCACGACTGGCCGGCCTGCGCAGCGCCCGCCGTTTCGGGGGAGGCCGCCGCCGCCGCTGCCGCGCCGGACGCGCCGCGCGCCTGGTGGAAGCCGCCAGGCGCGGACGGGGCCGTGCCGCCCGCGGGCGTGGACATGCCGCCCGTGGACATGGACGCGCTGGGCGCTGCTCCGGCGGCGTCGGACGCCGAGGGGCCCGAGCCCGGGCAGAGTCGCCGCGCCGTGCGCTCGAGGGTCGCCTGCTGCGTCTGCGCTCATCTCCACTGGGCGGACGAGCTGCACCGCGTGCACTTCTGGCAGCAGCCGGCCGGCGCCGGGGAGCGTTCGCTGCTCTGCGACGAGGTGCCGAAGCCGCCCGCGCGCGCCGAGCTCGAGGCGGCGAGGGGAGAGGCATCCGAGGCCGCGGGCGCGCAGGCGCAAGCCATGCGCCTGACGCAGCGGCAGCGCGCCCACGCGCTGCTGGACCCGGCACGGTACCACGCCCGGTGGCGCTTCGTGCGCGAGGGCCCCAACGGCGTCGAGCGCCCGGGCGGCATCCCCCTCGAGGAGCTGGAGGCGTCCGCAGTACGCGACCCTGGCCTAGACGGGAAGCTGTGGCTCTTGCACAAGAAGTGCTTCAAGATTGACAGGCGCGAGTCAGACGGGGTGCTCGTGGCCGACGCGAAGCAGAGGGTGCCCATCTGCGCAGGGTGTCACGGCGCGCTCTCCAAGAGGTTGCCCACGATGCCGCCCTGCGCGCTGGCCAACGATCTCTGGATCGGTCGGCTGCCACCGCCGCTGCGGAACCTCACGCTGGGCGCGAAGCTTCTGCTGCCCATCGCGCGGGGCATCGTGCGGCGGTTCAACTGCAAGGCCGATTCTGGCCAGTGGCTCCAATCGACCAGCAGATCAAGGCGTACGTGGGGAACTTCGTGGCGTTCCCGCAGGCGGACGGCGGTCGGCAGGTGCTGTCGCTGCCGCCGCGGGAGAGCGATCTTGTCGAGTTTGTGCAGATTGTCTTCGCGGGTTCCGATCCCGCCACCCTGCATAAGGCGCGGTTGGAGGAGCTCGGCGTGCCCCTCGACGATTTCAAGCGCGCTTACGATTACCTCCGCGACACGAACGAGCAGTACGCCGCAGTGCGGTGGGACGAAGAGGCAGCGCGAAACTTTGCGGACCCCGAGGGCGACGGCGATGGCGACGGCTCCTCGCTCCAGGGCCTGCCTCGCTGTCTCGCGGCGTGCGTGGCCGTGGGGGGTGAGGGTGGCGACGCTCGCCAGGAGGGCCCGGCCGATGCCGTGCAGCCCAGCGTGGGATCGGCCCCGCCGAAGCGGACGAGTGCAGGCGCTGCGAGCGCGGAGGGCGACGCGAACGCGGCGGCAGACGGCGGGGGCGAGGCAGAGGGCGAGGCAGGGGCCAGCGGTGAGGACGCTACTGGCGCTGGTGGGGAGGATGCAGAGGGCGACGAGGGCGAGGCTGGCGTGGGAGAGGGCGGCGAGGGTGTCGAAGAAGGCGAGTACTGCGCCGCCGTCGCGGACGCCGACATTATGGCCGATCTGGACAAGCAGTGGGCGAATGTGCACCTCAGCCTCCAGAGGGCGGAGGAGATTGCGCGCGAGAAGCAGCGCGCGGAGGCAGACACGCGGCAGTTCGACGGCATGGAGAATTTCCAGGACCGAGATCTCGACCGGCGCTTGGCGGAGGCCGCGGAAGAGGCCCGCAAGGCTGCGAAGTTGCTCACCAACTGCAAGATGGAGGCGCTCACAAAGAAGCTGGAGCAGACGGAGCAGAAGATTCAGGCCACTCGGCCTCCTCCAGGAGTTGCCGGGAAGCGCGCGGCCGGCGGCGGCGGCGGCGGCGGCGCGCCGGCCGGGGGCGCCGAGGCCGGGGGGGCGAGGCGCGCGGTGCGGGTCGTCGTGCCCACTGGAACCGAGCCTGTCAGCATGTTCTCGCCCGGCTGCTGGAGCGCCTTCGACCCTGTCGCGTTTCCGTATGGGGACGGCGTCTTCGGACTCGAGAGGGACGCAAAGTTGACGTACGACGAGTGGTGCCGGTGCCTCATGGCTCGCGAGGAGCTCGAGTACGTGTTCCCCGACGCCGTCTCGGCGCCCGACGCTGCGCGGGCGCCCGCGCCCGACGCTGCGAAGGCGCCCGCCGCGTCTGAGTCGCCCGTGCCGCGCTGGCGTCGCCACGCAGACCTGCTCACGGCCCAGTATTGCCTCTGGCGCAGAAAGGCAATCATTCAGTCGGCCAGGTTATTCGTGCGCAAGCACCGCCACGGGGAAAGCATCGCGGACCTGGCCGCTTTGACGCCGGAGGATCTGGCGCTGGTCGTGGCCGAGCTCGGCAGGGGGGCGGGCCTGAAGCAGGCCCTGGGCCACGAGGGCGTGCCCCGGAACGTCAAGATCGCGCTGCGCAGCATGCTGCTCAGCAACCGCGATGTCGTCGGCTCCGACGCGCACCGGACCACGCTGCGGCACATCAGTACCAGCTACACCCGGCTCTTGGGTCCGCCCCTGGTGTTCACGACGCCGAACATCGCGGACACTCGGAATCTGATGGTGTCCCTGATGTACGAGGGCGCCTCCGTGCAGCAATGGCGGCTGCTGGAGGAGACCTCTCCCGTGATGCCCTCGACGCGGGAGATGCTGCGGCGGGTGGCCGCAGACCCGGTGTCGCATGCCATGGTCACGAACCTCATGCTGGAACTGTTCCTGGAGCATGTCGTCGGCGTCACGCCGCAGCGCGGGGCCACGGGCGTCTCCGACGGCGTGGCCGCCACGGGGGCGTGTGGAGCGTTCGGGCTCGTCCGCGCGTACTTCGGCCCCGTGGAGTCGCAGGGGCTCGGCGGCATCCATCCGCACATCCACCTGTGGCGCCTGCACCCGATGACTGGCGCGTTCCTCGCGAAGCTGCGCTCGGGGGACGTCGAAGGCCTCGAGGGGCGGCTGAGGAAGTGGAGGGAGGCCGTGCTCGCCCGGGTCGGCAGCGTGCAGTTCGACGCGGCGGAGGAGGTGGGCCGGCAGCTGGGCTTGGACGGGCGGGGCTGGCGGGAGTGGCTGCCGCCGCTTCCGCTCGCCCCGCGGGATCGACGTCTCGCGTTCGCGGACGGGAAGCTGGAGGAGGACGACCTCTCCTTGCAGTACCAGACGATCGCTGGCGCTTCGCGCCGTCAGCTCGGGAAGCTTCTCAAGCCGGAGTACGACGCGGGGCGCCGCTCTGTCCGTGATGACAAGAAATTGTCACAGAAGAGCTGCGGAACGAGGTTGCGGCCATGATGAAGATCGATCTCGGAGAGGAGCGAGCGATGCTGCAGGAGCAGCCCGCAATTGAGGGTCCGCGCCGGCAGCGCCCGTTCGCGCCGTGTGCAGATCCAGAGCCCGATCCCCATGGGCAGCGGGCACAGTACCCGGCGGTCTTTGGCGAGCCTCTCACGGGTGCGCACGTGACGCTGCAGCCGCAGTACCGCCGCAAGCCTGCGTACCGCGAGCGCGCGGGCGGCACCGCGGCCATGCACTTTGCGGACCGCCCGGACGAGGAGGCGCGCACCTGGGTGGGCTGCTTCGCGCGGGACGCGCGCAAGTGTATCATCCGTGGCCACCTGCACAGGTGCGGTCCCACGTGCTGGAAGCACAAGACGAACGACGATGTGCCTCAGCACTGCAAGGTGTGCCGGCTTGGCTTCTACCACGAGTGCGAGACTGCGGTGTACAGCCACCCGTCCAGGAAGCGCCCGGCCGCCTCTCTCGTCTGGCGGCGCCTGCGCAAGGGGAAGGATTTGGTGCTTCCGGAAGGTGCGAAGGTTCAGTGCGCGTGCGGCCCGTTGGAGGAGGGGCAGTGGAACCCGCCTGGCGAGCGCCTGGATCTGGGCGACGTTCCGGCTGAAGGCTACGGCCCGTGGCCGCACCGCTGCAACCGGTACGGCAGAGCTGGTCGCGTCGACGTGGTGCGGTACCACCCGTACCACGGGAGCACGAACCCTGTGGGCCAGGTGTGTCTGCGGAGCAACCTGGACGTCAGTGTCTGGACCGCGTGGTGCTCGACCTGCCCGGCGACGACAGCGTCGGGGGCGCGTCCGCGGCCGACGTCGACCCGGCCGTGCCGCCGCCTCCGGAGCATGGTGCGTTCGCCGAGCCGGTCGGCGACGCGTCGGAGGCGCTGGCTGGGGCCGAGACTGGCGGCACCGGTTGCGACGAGGGCGCCGGGCAGAGCGGAGGTTCCACGGATTCAGGGGTGTCGGCCGCAACTCAGGGCGTGGGCGGAGCGGGCGAGGGGTCGGTGCGCGCGCCTGCGGCGGGGGGGGCGCGCCTGCCCGTGGGCCGCCGCCTCGGCCTGCCCAGGGGAGGCGGCTTGCTCGGCGGGGCGCCGACCACCACGATGGACGATCCCGACGCGGGGGGCATCTGGGACATGGGTGGGGGCGATGAAGATGTGTTCGATTTGGTCGATGCGTATGACCTGGGTCCGCCGCCTCCGCCGACGCCGGAACAAAGCGGCGTAAAGCAGGCAGTCGGGCCGGCAGATCCACAGGGCGAGGACACCGCGAGCTTCTGCGCGGCTTCCTGTTACGACGGCAGCCGGCCCGGGTGCGTGTTCAAAAAGGGGGAGCAGGGCCTGGGCTACTACAGCGACCTGCGCGCGGAGCGCGAGCTGGCAGAATCAGCCGTCGAGACAGAGCCGAGGTCGCGGGCGCCGGGCCGCGCCGCATCGAGCGCGGCCGCTGGCGGCCCTGCATCGAGCGCGCCTGCCTCGCCCGCCGCCTCCGCCTCAGCTGCTGGCGCGAGCGGCAGCGGTCCGCCGGGCAGCCTGCGGGAGCACGTTTTGCACTCCCTGGAGGCCGTGTTCATGGACGCCATCAATATGGCGCACTACCAGACGGACTACACGACCAAGGCGGGGCCGATCGCGGGAGACCTCGACGCGCAGAGCACCGGGTTGGAGTGGCTCCGACTCCAGCAGAGGGCGGAGCGGGAGGCGGATGAGGCGGCGGAGGAGGAGGGCAAGGAGGACGTCGACGGGGCCCGGGCCGCTGCTGTCGCTCGTCGCAGCGGCTGGGGCGGAGTGCTCGACTCTGCCATGCGAACAATCATCAAGCTCACGACCAGCTCGCACCGGGCGCTCCTGAAGAAGTTGCCCGAGATGATGTTTCAGATGCAGTATGGCCACGAGTGCTACTGCTCCCATGACACCTGGACTCTGTATTGCAAGGGGATCGTGGCGCTGGCGTTCCAGGCAAGCCACGCCGTTCACGAGAAAAGGGACGACTTCTGGACCGACCCCCGCGCAGAGGACATGGAGGTGGACCAGCCGGGAGAAGAGGACGGCGAGGGGGGGGGCGGTATCATGGATGCGCTGGGCGAGGGGCGCGCAACGCTTCGCGCCGAGGTCGTCAACGGCGTCGTCGGGGAGGGCGCGGGTGCCGGTGCTGCTGGGGAGGGCCAGCCCGAGCAGGAGCAGCAGCAGCAGGCCGTCGAATACCGGGCACGGCAGGAGCACGACATGAAGATGGACTGGCTGCATCGCGGCGACAGGGAGCCCCTGAAGTCCATGGGCATGTACCATTACGCCATGTACGAGTACACAGCTCAGGCCAACCCGCTCCACTTCGACGCGCAGGACTTCGAGACGTACGCGTTCGCAGACTCGCACCCGGCCGCCGCCTCCCGAGTGCAGAAGCTCCGCGTCGGCGCGCCGTTCAGGGTGCCCAAGGTCTTCGGCTTCGCGATGCCTTCGAAGGAGAAAGAGGAAGAGGTGAACGCGCTGTTCAAGTCGGTGATTTTTCGCCCGTTGCAGCCGGCTGAGAAGGGGGCGTCAGCCTGGGCGCCCTACAGGGCCGGTGTCGACGCGTCCGGGAAGCATAAGCCTGCCTGGGAGGAGTGGTGGGCGAAGCAGGTGGCGTTGTCCAGGCAGTACGAGCTTTGCGAGCGGCGAGCTGGAAAGTGGTTCACGATCGAGGACTTCGATCTGGATCGCGGCTCCGAGGAGGGCCCGGGCCATTTTGCACAGCGCCCCAGCGCCGCCGAGTTCATGGCGCGCTGGACCGTCCAGGTCGCGACGAACCTCGACGTGGAGGCGGAGGCGAAAGGGCGGCCGCGAATCAAGACTCGTCCGGAGGCCCAGGACTTTGAGTACTCTGAGCTGCAGCCAGCGGAGAATCGGCCTGCCGGGGAGGCGGACGAGGAGGAGGGGGCGGGCGCCGGTGGCGGAGCCTTCGACGGTTTTGCTGAGGATGTGGACGAGGGCGAGGCGGACGAAGCGTGGGCGGCGCACCGACAGAAGGCCAGGTTCGCCGTGCCGGATAGCGAGGTGCCCGCGGTGGCCCAGTTGGAGCAAATTCGTGGGTCGTCACAAAGCCTGGTCTTTAAGAACATCTTCCTTGAGGGTTATGCGAGAGACCATAAGCCGCAGCCTGCTGCCGCGAGTACTGGAAGGCAGACCGGATTCGGTGGTCTCGACTTGGGCGACTCTCAGTTCGAGGAAGGCAAAGCACAGCAGAAGGAGGCGTTCCGATACAGGATGAAGGGAGCTGAGGGCTTGCCTGGGGGTGGCGACGGGGGGGGCGGCCTCGCGGGTTCGGCGCCTGCCGCGCTCGTGCCTGGTCGGCCGCCGGCGCCCGCGTTTGCCGGCGACGAGAAGCGGCCGCCGCGGGCGCGCGACATCGCGCAGAGGCTGTTGGACGAGTGGGCGACCAGGGCGGACAACCCGGTGACGTTCATTATATATTTATTTATTTTATTATATCATATTTTTAAATATATATTTACTATTTTCAATATTTTTTATTTTCATTTTTTGGTTGGATATTTAATTTTTTCGTTATATATTTTTTTTTTTTTTTTCAATATGATTTAATTTTTTTTCATATTTTATTTTTTTTAATTACCATTATTTTTTATTTT
The DNA here is from genome assembly GCA_963575745.1 of Prorocentrum cordatum. Lineage (NCBI taxonomy): Eukaryota > Dinophyceae > Prorocentrales > Prorocentraceae > Prorocentrum > Prorocentrum cordatum. The sequence goes on from CAUYUJ010018412.1 coordinate 12,705, forward strand.
TTATCTTCAATTATAATTATTTTATTTATGTGGTTATTATTTTTTATTTTTTTTTATTTTTTTATTTTATTAGTTTTATTTTATTTATATTATTTTTATTATATTTTTTTTATTTTTTTTTATATTATATTATATTATTTATTATATGATTAATTTTGATTTATTTTTTATTTTAATATATATTATTACTTATATTATTTATATTTAATTTTATAAGGAGCAGAAGGCGGTGGTCGCCCTGGTCGTGGGCCAGGTGGAGGCCATCGTGGCATACGAGGAAGATCTGCGCAGCGGAAAAAGCCCCAAGCCGGTGAGCAGATGGCTCTCCTGTTGCACGGGGAGGGCGGGACGGGGAAGACGGAGGTGGTGAAACTGCTGCGGCGTCTGTTCGCCGTGGTGTTCGGCAAGGGATCGGAGATCGCCGTGGCCTCGTCGAACAGCGCTGCGCGCGTCATCGGGGGGGAGACGATCCACAGCGGCTTCGGGCTGAGCGGACAGCAGGCCTTGACCATCGCTAGGCTCTCCGGGCAGAAAGTCGAGGATGATTTCGTGGACCGCATGAACGCTCTCTAGGCCGTCATCGTGGAGGAGGTGTCCATGGTGCCGCCTGCGCTTCTCGGCGCTGCATCGTTTCGCATGTGCAAAGCCCGGAAGGCGACGCACAATTGCGACGTGGACCTGTACATGGAGCGGGGACACATGTTCGGGAAGGCTCCGATTGTCATGTTCCTGGGTGACTTTTATCAGCTGGGCCCGGTGAGCGGCAAAGGCAAGAGGTCTTCCCTGCTGCAGCGTGAGGCACCCGACCAGTGGGTTCACGTCCGCAATGGGCAGTCGATATTCTTGGACGGCGTTACCCACGCGATGTTTCTGTACGAGACGCACCGCTTCAAGGACACGCTCGTTACTCCGCACGCGCCCTGCCCTTTCATGCCGGGGTTCTTGAAGACCATGAGGGAGGGCAAGAAGTTGACGGCCGAGCAGAAAAGGGTGGTGCAAGGGTGGGTGGTCCGACCCGGTAAGAACGACAAGCGGCTGCAGGACCCCGCTGTCAAAGACGGGTTCGAGAAGGGCATCGCCTGGGAGGCCGTGCACAGGCAGATGCAGTATCGGGCCGTGCGAGAGGCCAGGGAGAAGGGGCAGATGCTGCTGTACGTACAGGCCGTGGACTTGCCCCCAGCCCCCACTGCCTTCGGTGAGGAGCATTACAAGGCCATGCTGCAGGTGCCGAACGTGAACAACACTGGTCACCTCATCGGCATGTGCCCGCTGTACATCGGCATGCGTGAGCGGCTGACCGTGAAGTTGTCGGCGAAGCACCAGATCGTCCAGGACGCCGTGGGGGTAGTCAAGGACGTGCGGTTCCACCCGCGAGAGTTCGAGACGCCGGGCGCGGATTGGCGCGAAAAGAAGACTCACGACGCCCACAGGCTCGGTTTTTATCGATGCAAGCGTTTGCCTCGCGGTGTCCTCGTCAAGTTTGATGACTTCACGGAGGACCTAGGGTTCGGAGCAGGGGTCGTGCAGATCGCGCCGCACAGGGCGTCCTGGGAGTGGAACCATCACTACTACGAAGACGATGGCGAGCGAACGCTTCGGAAGGTGAAGGTTACGAGGTACCAGATCCCGTTGCTGCCAGAGAAAGTTCGCACCGTGCAGACGGCGCAGGGCTTGGGCATGGATGCGGCCACCATGGTGCTCCAGAAGCCCATGAACATGGGCGCCGATGACTGGTGGCTGCACCTGTACGTCATTCTCAGTCGCGTTCGCGTGGCCCATCGCGTCCTCGTCTACAACCTGCCGCCCTGGGAAATCCTGCAGCGGGGCCCGCCCCAGTACGTCCGCGAGGGGGTCCAACGCTTCGAAAGCAGGATTTTCAAAGCGAGTTACGAAATCGCCAAGCAGAGGGCGCAGGAGTACGGCTGGGACGTGGGGGATGGGCTCGCGGGACGGGGCAACCCGGAGTCGAGCTCGGCGCCCGCGCCGCCGACGGTGCCTCGGGCGTCGCCGCCAGGCCCGCCTCGCGCCGTGGGGAGCTCAGCGGGCGTCGGTGACGAGGTGGGCGACGACGACGACGACGACGACGCCACTGGATCAGCGCCTTCGGACGGGGAGGTGGCCCCTGCGGCGTCGGTGCAGACGCCTCTGCCCTCGCACGCGCTGCGCCCGGGCCAGGCTCTGACGGTGCCACCGGCATACATTGCGCCCGACGCAGGGCCTGCGGGGCGGGGCAGGGGCCGCGGCCGCGGCGGCGACGCGACGGCGACCGCAGATGCGGCGGCGGCACCGTCCACTGTGAGCGCTGCTTCGCGGGGGCGTGGGCGCGGGGGTGCCGGCCGCGGCGCCGGTAGGGGCACCGTCGTGCCGAGGGATCTTTGGGGGGAAATGTTTCGCACGGCGGCGACTGTTGGCGATGGTGCTGAGCCGCCAGAGCTGCGCCCGCTGGACCGGGATCTGTGCATGGCAGCTTACGGCGTGTCCCAGGAGGAGGTCACCAGGGAGCTGCAGTGGCACTGCGGCCGCGGCTCTGGCGTGGGCATCGCAAAACTCGGCAATACTTGCTTCGTGAGCTCAGTCGCGCAGGTGCTGCTGCGCCTGGCTCCCTTCCGTCGGCTTCTCCACGAGCACGGCCGGTGCCCTCTGGGTGAAGACTCTTGCGCGGCGTGCGCGCTCGGAGCTCAGGCCGCGGCTCTCTCTGTCCAGGGGGTCGACGCCGTCGCGCCACTCGCTATAGCCGCGCGCAAGGGGCTCTTTGGTGAGCGAGAATTTGCAGAATTCGATCAGCAAGGGAGACCGAAGCAATGCGACGCGTCAGAGTTCTTCCTGGCCGCCCTCCTTGCCGTTACCGCGGCCGAACACCCCGTTTGCACCGCAGGGGGGGCTCACGGGCAGCGCAGTGTGCTCCAGCAGCACGTCTGCGGCATTGCGTTTCGGCATCGGAGGCGATGCGCCGCGTGCACAGCAAGTTCGAACAAGGGGGAAATTAAGACGTTTCTGAAGGTGGTGCCTTCCGAATTGCTCGGCCCCGACCACCGGGGGCCGTGCGATCTGGAGAACTTGATCCGGCTGGGATTAAGGCATGTCGGTGAGCCAGGGCCAGGATGTCCGGCGCACGCTCACCTCGATGATGCTCAGAGGGCGGCGGCCGGGGTCTGTCAAGGCATCAGGGTATATACAGGCAATCGCTGGGAGCGGTCGCCGCCCGTGCTCTTCGTGATCGTGCAGCGGGTGATAGGCGAGTGGTACGACAGACGCCCTGTGCGCTTTCCTCAGATTCTGCGGCCTGTGGATTCCGAGTGCGAGTACGATTTCTCGGGGGTCGTGGTGCACCAGGGCGAAAGCGCGACGAGCGGACACTACTATGCGCATGCATCCGTGGGCGTGAACGAATACGCCAATTTCGACGACAGTACTGTCCACCTCCAGACTTGGGCGCAGATCGCCAGAAACCACCAGGTGCACATGGGCGCGTATGTGTTTGCGTATGTGCGCAGGGCGGGTCCGCGGGGCGGAGGCGGCGGGCGCGCGGCGGCGGGGTCTGCGGGGGGCGCCGGCGGCAGCGCTGGTGCGGGACCGTTTGGTGCGCCGCCGGCTCCGCCGACTGCGCCTCTCGGGCATGCAGGCGGGCGCGCGGCGGGGTCTGCGGGGAGCGGCGATGGCGGCGGCGGCGCTGCTTCCAGCACGTCTGCCGCGCCGTCTGCGCCGCCGAGTGCGCCCGCCGGGCAGCAGGCGTCGGGTGGCGAGCCACCGGGCAAGCGGCGTCGGGCGGGTGGCGGGGATCCTGGCGCTGGCGACGGGGACCCCGGCGCTTCGGGGCCGCCGCAGCCGCCGTTGCGCAGGGGCAAGAAGCGCGGGCTGTCCCCGCCTGCTCTGGGCAGCACGGGCGGCGAGGACGACGACGCTGGCAGGGCCTCGGGCGTCCCGTCCGCGGGCCCGGATCCTGCCGCGGTCGAGCCAGGCGTGGGGGCGCCACCTGCCGACCGCGAGTGGCATCGCTTTACGCCGAAGACGATCGATGAAAGGAAATGTTTGGCTCGTACGTGGGGGGGTGGAGTGGGTGCGCAGTGCCGCAGTTTCCCCGCGGAGGGATGCGGCGTGTTCTGCAAGAGGCACTTCGGCCAGCAAGGGGCAAAGGGGTGGCATGGGCGCGTGGACGGGGCAATCCCGGAGGCAAAGTTGAAGGAGTTCCTGGAGCGAGCGGCGCGCAGTGCGTCGGGCGCTGTTTCTGCGCCGGTGGTTCCAGCGGCGGGGACCCTGCCCGAGGCTTCGCCCGCGGCTGCGCCTCCAGAGGTGTTCGCCCAGGGCGGCTTCGAGGGTGCGCGAGAGGCCGCCGCGTCCGAGGGTGCTGGGGATGCTGGCGCGCACTGTGGGTCTTCGGCCCCGTCAGTGGGCGGTGGAGGCGGGGCGACGACGAGGATTGTGGCTGGCGTTGTCGTTCGTGTGGGCGCCGGCGCTGGCACGGCGTCCACCGAACCGCCGCGCCCTCAAGCGCGCCCGCGCATCGCCACAATCGGGAATCCGGACGTGGAGGCTCACGAGAAGGCGCAGCAGGCGAGGGAGGCGGAGACCGCGCGCAGGCGACGCGAAGAGGGCGAACGGGGCCGCGTGACAGACAGGACAGGCGTAGACCTACCCCGCTCTGATCCACACAGGTTGGGATGAGATCGCCCCTCCATGGCCGCTTGCCAGGGCGTCCCTCATTGAGTGTGCGGGCGTGCGTTGGTGTATTCGTGTGTGTGTGTATGTGTGTCTGTGTGTCTTAGTGTGCGCGTGTATGTCCGCGTGTGCACTTGAGACCCGCGCTCGCGCCTGCGACGCGGCGCGCTTCCTGAGGAAACGTGCATCCTTGTGTGTGCGTGTGTGTGTGTGTCTGTGTGCGAGCACGGCGCTGGCACCCCTGCCGCCCCCTTCCCCCTTCTCCCCCCCCATCTCTTCGGCGCTCCGCGAGGGCGGAGTGGCTGGATTGGAGGGAGGGCCGGCCCCAACATGGGGCGGTGCCTCCCCCCTCCGGAGCGCCGGCGGGGTGGGCGGTGGCGCTTGGGGGCGGCTGGGGGGCGCGGGGGTAGAGTGCGCTGCTTAGTCGGGGAATGGGTCTGTCACCGCGTTGTCGTCTGTGCGTGGTTAGCCGCGGGTGTTCGCGATTGCGTCTGTGTGTGCGCTTGTGTGTGTGTGTGTTTGTGGTGGTGGTGGTGGGGTGGGGGCTCGCGCGTGTCTCGTATGTGTGTGTGTGTGTGTGTGTGTGTGTGTGTGTGTGTGTGTGTGTGTGTGTGTGTGTGTGTGCGCGACCGTGTGTGCGTGTGCGCGTGCGTGTCTGGGTGCTCGCGCGTGTGTGTGCGTGTGTGTGTAAACGTTTGCGTGTGTTTATGTTTGTGTGTCTGTGTGGCTGCATGTCCTCAAGCTCCTCAAGCTGTGTGTCAGATTTGTGGCTGCATGTGTCTGTGTGTCTGTCAGGCTGCATGTGTGGCTGCATGTGTCTGTGTGTCTGTGTGGGTTCTTGTGTATATATGTGTGTTTGCGTGTGCGCGTTTGCGCGTGTGTGTGTGGACCTTTGCGTGTGTGTGTGTGTGCGTGTGTGTGTGCATGTGTGTATGTGCGCATGTGTGTGGAGCATGCTGGCGTACGTGTGTGCTCTTGTGTGCTAGTCTGTGTGTGTGTGTGTGTGTGTGCGTGTGCTTGCTTGTGTGATATCCTCTTTGCCATCCTGTTCGTTGTTCGTCTGCGCATGTGCGTGTGCGCGTGCGTGCGCGCGGTGCTGCCGCCGTCCGCGCGCCCCCCACCCCTCCCCCTCCCCCCCCTCTGGCGCTCCGCGAGGGCGGAGTGGTTGGAGCGGAGGGAGGGCCGGCCCCAAAATGGGGCGGTGCCTCCCCCCTCCGGAGCGCCGGCGGGGAGGGCGGGGGTGCGTGGGGGCGGCAGGGGAGCGCGGGGGGGGGGGCCGAGGTGGCTGCGGTGCGTGCGTCATCGTGTGGTCGTCAGTGCGTAGGTTTCCATGGATGCTTGCGCGTGCGTCTGTGTGCGTGGGTTGTGCGTGCGCGAGTGTGTGTGTGTGTGTGTGTGTGTGTGTGTGTGTGCGTGTGTGCGTGTGGGTGTTTGGTGTGTGCCCCCGTGTGTCTATGTGCGTGTGTGATCCGTGTGCGTGTGCGCGTCCCTGTGTGTATGTGAGATGTGCTGTGTGTTCGTGTGTGCGCGTTTGCGCGTGTGTGTCGCCCTTTGCGCGTGGATGTGTTGCGTGTGCGTGTGTGTGTGAGTGTGTGCGTGTGTGTGTGTGTGCGTGTGTGTGTGTGTGGAACATGCTGGCGTATGTGTGCGTTCTTGTGTATGTATGTATATGTGTTTGTATGTGTGTGTGTGTGTTCGTGTGTGCGTGCTTATGTGCGTGTGCTCGTTTGTGTGAGTGCCTCTTTGCTATCCGGGTTTTGGACGCTACCAAGTCGTTTCAGGCGGCCTGGCAGAGGTCCCCGTGCGGCGTTCCGCGCTTGGCTTCGCTATCCGGGTTTTCCACGCTTACAAGTGCCTGCACGCGTGCAGGCACGCGTGAAAACGTTCCTGGCAGCGATTCGGAAGCGCTGCCGGGGAGCCCCAGAGCCCCAGAGGAGCAGCACGCGCGCTTCCGTGGGCTTGCCAGAAAGGTTCTCCGTTGTATGCACCCCGTTGAGTTCTTCGGCATCGATAAGCTAGAGGAATTCCGCCGCGGGGTGGACCTAGTTGGCCCACCCGGCTGAGGCGGACAATGTGGCATTTTTTGGGTCAAAACACGTGGCGCAACTATATCTCGTAGATTCGGCAAAGAGCTAAGAGGAATTCGGGCGCAGGGTGGAGCTAGTTGGCCGGCCCGACGAAAAGAGAGAATGTGGTAACTTGGGGTCGGTGTTTCTTACTTTGTGCAAAATTTTGAAGTTCGTTTTTAGAAGTGATATTTTTATTCCCTGTAGTAAGCTATGGCGCACCTGCTGGTAAAATTTCATGGCACTAGGTCTAGTATTCCAATGAAAACACTTGGAGGAACACACTGTATGAAAACCGAAAACTCGTCATTTCTCGATTTGTTCCGCTCTCGCTTCAGAAGCTTTCTTCACATGTTCGAAGGAACGCTGTGTAAGGAGAGAGCTTCACGAGGTGCCCGGCGGTAACTACCAGGTTGACGCTTCACCGCCGGCACCAGTTCTCTTTGCTCTTCGGGTTTTGGAATACCAATGGCCAACCCGGCCCGGGCGGACAATGTGGTGACCTGGGTTGGTTTTTCGGAGATGGCGAGAGATTTTCCCGGATAGCTCCTTGGAGAGCTGAGGGTTTCAGATAAGAAGCCGGCGGTGGGTGGTGAGGAGCACACGCCCTCCGCCGGTCCACGATTCTCGCAGCAGGTTGCGGGAACCGGCAGCGGGTCCGGCAGCGTGGCTTCCTAGCGTTTCCGCAGAGCTTCGGCAGTTCTTCCAGGCACCCAAGCAGATCTTCCTCGCGCGCTTTGCAGGGCCCCACGCATCGTAACCGGCGCCCCTGCAAGCGTCTCCTGCGAGGTTTTTAGCATCCCGCGCATCGTTTTAGGGCGGCCTGACAGAGGTCTCCGTGCGGCGTTCCGTGCTTGGCTTCGCTATCTGGGTTTTCGACGCTTACAAGTTGAAATTCGTTTTTCAAATTTGTTTCTTTTTATTATATGCAGTGAACCATGGCGCTCTCGATTATGCAATTCTCAGGCCCTAGCTGCATTATTTCGATCAAAAGACTAGAGAGAACCAGCATTGTGTTCGACCGAACAAAAAATGTATTTCGTAGAACTCTTCGAAGCTGAGCTAAGAGCGATTCGGGCGCAGGGTGGAGCTAGTTGGCCGACCGCGTATTAAGAGACGATGTCGTCTTTGGCTCGAGTTTCTAATTTTGGGCAAAATTTGAAAATTCGAGAACAAATATTTTTTCTCGCGTGTAGCAGATTATTTCGCGATTGCAGTTAAATTCTCAGGTCTGTAGCTACAATATTTCTATCAAAACACTTGCTGGAACCAACGCCCTGTTCGAGTCATCTTGACGCGCATTAACGGTTCTCCATTTATCTCGGGATATAGGACAGCTGCAGAGCTGATGCTTACAGAAATAAAATAATAATAATAAGGCGCGTTCATCTGTTCGATCTACAGCTATGAGCTCGGTCTGCTGCTCCTGGGCCCGCAAACTTATTTGTATTCTTCGAGTCATTTTAACGAGTGTTGTCCGTTTTCAGTACTGAACTTGCGATATCTTGGAACAAAAATCTGAATGTGTAGTGGGCAGCGCCGCGCAAGAAAGCTCTACGAGGCTTCGATGGTAACCTGGTTGACGGTTTACCGCCCTATTGTTTATGTTTATTCTGCTGTTATCTCGGAATCGATCTGGTCTATGCAGAGCTCTACGAGGGTGCCGGCGGTAACCGCGCCGGACCAAAAGAGAGGATGTGGTAACCCGGGGTCGGTTTTTTAACTTTATTCAGAATTTTGAAATTCGTTTTGAGAACCAGTATTTTTCTCACGTGTAGTGGGTTGTGCCGCGTTCGCCAGTAAAATTCTGAGGTCTGTAGCTGCAGTATTACTATCAAAAGACTTGAGGGAACCAACTTTTGATGAAAACCAAAAAATCGTGTTTTTTTCGAGTTTTTCTGCTCTTGCTTCAGGAGCTTCCTTCATGTGTTCCGAGGCGCTGTGCAACAGAAGAGCTCTACGAGGTATCCGGCGGTAACCTGGTTGACGGTGTACCGCCGGTTCCCAGTTCCGGAGCGCTGGAGAGCTAGTTGGCACGAAAAATCTCGACGGACCTTTTGGTGACTTTTTGTCGGTTGAAAATTTTGTTCTCGAAATTCAACCATTCGTTAGAGCTCTAGTATTCTTTCCCGTGATATTCGATCTTATCCCCGCTCGCCATCTTGATCTCAGCTCGATCGGGTACCTTTTACTGCCAAAAAGCGTCCCGGCGGGAACGGCCGTTTCGAGTCATCTTCATACGCGTTGCCGGTATTTTGTACTTATCTCGAGCTGTAGCTACAGAGCTGGTAAGCACACCTATCGCATTTAGAATCATGAGGCGCGTTCGCCTGTTGAATCCACAGGTCTGAACTCGGTCTGCTAGCCGAGCTAGGTCCGCAAACCTATTCGTATTATTAAGTCATCTTGACAGACGCTCTCGGTTTTCTGTATTTAACTCGAGCTGTAGGGCAGCTACAGGGCTCATTGTCACAGACATCAATGGGAAATCATCAGTCGCGTTTGTCTATTGAACCGAGAGCTCTGAACTCGGCCTGCTGCCTGAGCTAGGTTCGCGAAACTATCCGTATTGGCCGAATCATCTTGAGGAGCACTCTCGATTTTCTGCAAGGGCTACAGTGCTGCGGGTCACAGATATCGATTTCCAGACATCAGGCGCGTCTGTGCGTCGATTCCAGAGCTTGGAACTCGGTCTGCTGCTGAAGCTAGGTCCGCGAAACTATTCTATTATTCGAGTCGATACTGTCGGTTTGCTGCACTTCACTCGGGCTGTAGGGGGGCTGCAGGGCCGGGAATCACACGAGTGGATTCGCAGACATCAGACGCGCCCGCCTGTCGCATTCAGAGGTCTGAACTCGGTTTGATACTCGAACTGGAATGCGAAACTGTTTGTTTTTTGTTAGAGTCATCTTGAGAGGTGTGAAATCGCTGGGGCTGAAAAACTGGTCGTCCTTTGGAGTTTTTTTCCGCGCTATATACTGTCAGGAAGCTCTACGAGTCCCCCGGCGGTAAGAAAGGTTGACGGTTTACCGCCGGCGCCCAGTTTGGGTGGTTTTGCGAATATTCATGTTGAGAAAGCAGATTTTTTGCACCTGTAGTGTGTTATTTCGCGTCTGCCAGTAAAATTTTCAGGTTTATAGGTGCAGTATTACTATCAAATCACTTGGCGGAACCGACGTTGAATAAAAACAGAAAAACGTGATTTTTCGAGTTTTTTCTTTCTCGCTCCAGAATCTTTCTCTATATGTTCCGACGATCGCCGTGCAAGAAAAGAGCTCTACGAGGTTCCCGGCGGTGACCAGGTTGACGGTTTACCGCCGGTTCCAGTTGGCAAGAAAAATCTCGACGGACCTTTTGCTGACTTTTGGTCGGTTGAAAATTTTGTTCTCGAAATTCAACAATTCGTCAGAGCTCTAGTTTTTTTTCCCATGATATTCGATCTTATTCCCGCTCGCCTTCTTGATCTCAGCTCGATCGGGTACCTTTTACTATCGACAAGCACTGTGGCGGGATCGGCCGTTTCGAGTCATCTTGTCACGCGCTGTCGGATTTCTCAAGATAACTCGAGCTTCTGGACAGCTTCAGAGCTGGTAAGCACAGCTAATCGATCCAGAATGATCAGGCGCGTTTGCCTGTTGAAGTCAGAGGTGTGAATTCGGTCTGCTAGCCGAGGTAGGTGCGCAAACCTATTCGTATTATTCGAGTCATATTGACAGTCGCTCTCGGTTTTCTGTACTGAACTCGAGCTACAGGACAGTTAATGATCTGATACGTACAAAATCTGATTCTGAATCATCAGCGGTCGTTGTCTGTTGAATCCAGAGCTCTGAACTCGGTCTTCTGCCCGATCTAGAATCGCGAAACTATTCGTATTGTTCGAGTCGCTTACGAGATGCTGTCGGTTCTCTGCACTTAACTCGGGCTATAGAGGGGCTGCATGGCTGGTGATCACTGGAATCGATTCAGAGACATCAGGCGCGTTCGCCTGCGGAATCCAGAGCTCCGAACTCGGTCTGTTGCCCGAACTAGCTCCGCGAAACTATTCGTATTGTTCGAGTCATCCTGGGAGGTGCTGTCGGTTTCCTGCACTTAACTCGGCTGCAGGGGGGCTGCAGGGCAGGTAATCACAGGGATCGATTCAGAGACATCAGACGCGTCGGCCTGTCGCATGCAGAGGTCTGAACTCGATCTGATACTCGAACTAGGTTTGCCGAACTATTCGTATTCCTCGAGTCATCTTGAGAGGTGCTGTCGATTTACGCACGTAACTCGGGCTGTAGGAGAGCTACAGAGCTCGTACAGAAGAGAATCTAGAAGCATCGGGGGCGTTCGGATGTTGCATCCGAGAGGTCTCAAATTGCCTGGGCTGAAACAGTTTTTTCTGTGTAGTTTTTTTCGACATTATATGTTGTCAGGAAGCTCTACGAGTCCCCGGCGGTAACAAAGGTTGACGGCTTACCGCCGGCGCCGAGTTGGCAAGACAAATCTCGACGGACCTTTTGCTGACTTTTGGTCGGTTCATAATTTGGTTCTCAAAATTTGAACATTCGTTAGAGCTCTAGTATTTTTTCCCATGATATTCGATCTTATTCCCGCTCGCCATCTTGATCTCAGCTCGATCGGGTACCTTTTACTGCCAAAAAGCAGGCAGGCGGGATCGGCCGTTTCGAGTCATCTTGATGCGCGCTGTCAGTTTTCTGAACATAACTCGAGCTTCAGGACAGCTACATGGCCAGTAAGCACAGCTAATCGATGTAGAATAATCAGGCGCGTTCGCCTGTTGAACCCAGAGGCCTGAACTCGGTGTGCTAGCCGAGCTAGGTTCAAAAGCCTATTCATATTATCCGAGTCATCTTGACATACGCTCTCGGTATTTTCTGATTAACTCGAGCTGTAGGGAAGCTACAGAGATGATTGTCACATAAATCGATTGGGGATCATGAGGCGCGTTCGTCTGTTGAATCCAGAGCTCCGAACTCGCCCTGCTTCCCGAGCTAGAATCGCGAAACTATTCGTATTGTTCGAATCATCTGAAGAGGTACTGTCACTTTCTAAACTTAACTCGGACTGTAGGGGATTACAGTGCTGGTGGACACAGCAATCGATTTGGAGACATCAGGCGCGTCCGCCTGTGTGAGCCAGAGCTCGGAACTCGGCCTGCTGCCTGAACTCGGTCCGCGAACCTGTTCATATTGTTCGAGTCATCCTGAAAGATGCTGTCGGTTTTCTGCACTTAACTCGGGCTGTAGGGGAGCTGCAGGGCTGGTAATCACAGGAATCGATTCGGACACATCAGACGCGTCCGCCTGTCGCATTCAGAGGCCTGAACTTGGTCTGATACTCGAGCTGGGTTTAGGAAACTATTCGTTTTGTTTGAGTTATCTTCAGAGGTGCTGTTGATTAGCGCGCGTTTCTCGGGCTGTAGCAGAGCTGCAGAGCTCGTGCAGAAGACATTCCAGAAGCATCAGGGGGCGTTCGGCTGTTGCATCGAGAGGTCTGAAATCGCTTGGGCTGAAAAACGATTCGTTCTCTGCAATTTATTTTCTACATTACATATAGTCAGGAAGCTCTACGAGTCCCCCGGCGGTAAGAAAGGTTGACGGTTTACCGCCGGCGCCCAGTTATTGCTGGAAGCTAAGAGTAATTCCGGCGCGCTGATCCTGAGAGCTGCTGTCGGTTTCTGCAGTTAACTCGGGCTGTAGGGGGTCTCCAGGGCTGGTAATCACAGGAGTCGATTCACAGACATCAGACGCGTCGGCCTGTCGCATTCAGAGGTCTGAACTCGGTTTGACACTCGAGCTGGGTTCCAAACTGTTTGTTTTTTTGCCAGAGTCATCTTGAGAGGTCTGGCTTGGGCTGGAATTCTCTGGAATTTTTTTTTTTTTTTTTTTTTCTTTCCGCTTTCCTTCTCCCCACAGAGAAAAAGGGTTCTTCTTTCTTTTTTTTTTTTCCTTTTTTTTTTTTCCTTTTTTCTTTTTTTTTTTTTTTTTTTTTTTTTTTTTTTCTTTTTTTTTTTTTTTTTCACCACCTTATATATGGGTAGAACTCCTACTAGTCCCCACCGGCGGTAACCAAGGTTGACGGTTTACCGCCGTCGCCCAGTAAATATTACCGGCGCGCCCCAGAGCTAGTTGGCAAGAAAAATCTCGACGGAACTTTTGATGACTTTTGCTCGGTTGAAAATCTTGTTCTCGAAATTTGACAATTCGTTAGAACTCTAGTATTTTTTCCCGTGATATTCGATCTTATTCCCGCTCGCCATCTTGATCTCAGCTCGATCGGGTGAATATTACTATCGGAAAGCACTGTGGCGGGATCGGTCGTTTTGAGTCATTTTGATACACGCTGACGGTTTTCTGAACACAACTCGAGCTTCAGGACAGCTACAGAGCTGGTAAGCACAACTAATCGATGCAGAATGATTAGGCGCGTTCGCCTGTTGAATCCAGAGGTCTGAACTCGGTCTGTTAGCCGAGCTAGGTCCCCAAACCTATTCGTATTAGTCGAGTCATCTTGACAGGAACTCTCGGTTTTCTGTACTTAACTCGAGCTCTAGGACAGCTACATAGCTGATATTCAGAGAAACCGATGCGTAATCATCTGTTGCGTTTCCCTATCGAATCCAGAGCTCTCAAATCGGTCTGCTGCCCGATCTATAATCGCGAAACTATTCGTATTCGTCGAGTAATCTCGAGAAGTGCTGTCGGTTTTCTTCATTCAACTCGCGCTGAGGGGGGCTACAGTGCTGGTGGTCACAGGAATCGATTCGAAGACATCAGGCGTGTTCACCTGTCGAGTCCAGAGCTCGGAACTCGGTCTGCTGCCCAAATTAGGTCTGCGAAACTATTGTATTGTTCGAGTCATCCTGAGAGGTGCTGTCGGTTTTCTGCACTTAACTCGGGCTGTAGGGGGGCTTCAGGGCTGGTAATGACAGGAGTCGATTCGCAGACATCAGACGCGTCCGCCTGTCGCATTCAGAGGTCAAAACATATTCACTATAAGTCGGAATGTTGGTAGGTGCTGTCCGTTTTCTCAACTTAGATCGAGCTAGGAAGCTCTACGAGTCTCCCGGCGGTAACCAAGGTTGACGGTTTACCGCCGGCGCCCACTCTCGACGGAACTTTTGCTGACTTTTGGTCGGTTGAAAATTTCGTTCTCGAAATTCAACCATTCGTTAGAGCTCTAGATTTTTTTCCCGTGATATTCGATCTTATTCCCGCTCGCCATCTTGATCTCAGCTCGATCGGGTGAATATTACTATCGACAAGCACTGTGGCGGGATCGGCCGTTTTGAGTCATCTTGATACGCGCTGACGGTTTTCTGAACCTAACTCGAGCTTTAGGACAGCTACAGAGCTGGTAAGCACAGCTAATCGATGCAGAATGATTAGCCCGCCGTTCGCCTGTTGAATCCAGAGGTCTGAACTCGGTCTGTTAGCCGAGCTAGGTCCGCAAACCTATTCGTATTATTCGAGTCATCTTGACAGGAACTCTCGGTTTTCTGTACTTAATTCGAGCTGTAGGACAGCTACAGAGCTCATATTTACAGAAAGCGATTCAGAATGATCTGTTGCGTTTCTCTGTCGAATCCAGAGCTCTGAACTCGGTCTGCTGTCCGATCTAGAATCGCGAAACTATTCGCATTGGTCGAGTCATCTTGAGAAGTGCTCTTGGTTTCCTTCTCTCAGCTCGCGCTCAGAGGGGGGGGGGCCACAGTGCTGGTGGTCACAGGAATCGATTCGAAGACATCAGGCGCGTCCGCCTGTCGAATCCAGAGCTCCAGACTCGGTCTGCTGCCCGAATTAGGTCTGCGAAACTACTGTATTGTTCGAGTCATCCTGAGAAGTGCTGTCGGTTTTCTGCACTTAACTCGGGCTCTAGGGGGGCTGCAGGGCTGGAAATGACAGGAGTCGATTCGCAGAGATCAGACGCGTCCGCCTGTCGCATTCAGAAGTCAAAAAATTTTCACTATGAGTCGGAATGTTGGTAGGTGCTGTCGGTTTTCTGAATTTAAGTCGAGCCAGGAAGCTCTACGAGTCTCCCGGCGGTAACCAAGGTTGACGGTTTACCGCCGGCGCCCAGTTGCTGGAAGCTTAAGAGTAATTCCGGGGCGCTGGAGAGCTAGTTGGCAAGGAAAATCTCGACAGACCTTTAGCTGACTTTTGGTCGGTTGAAAATTTGGTTCTCAAAATTCAACAATTCGTTTTTTTTTCCCGTGATATTAGATCTTATTCCCGCTCGCCATCTTGATCTCAGCTCGATCGGGTACTTTTTACTCCCAAAAAGCACACAGGCGGGATCGGCCGTTTCGAGTCATCTTGTCACGCGGTGTCGGTTTTCTCAAGATAACTCGAGCTTCAGGACATCTAAAGAGCTGGTAAGCACAGCTAATCGATTCAGAATGATCAGGCGCGTTCGCCTGTTGAAGCCAGAGGTCTGAATTCGGTCTGCTAGCCGAGCTAGGTGCGCAAACCTATTCGTATTATTCGAGTCATCTTGACAAATGCTCTCGGTTTTCTGTACTTAACTCGAGCTACAGGACAGCTAAAGAGCCGCTACGTACAGAATCCGATTCAGAATCATCAGTTGACGTTGTCTGTTGAATGCAGAGCTCTCAACTCGGTCTGCTGCCCGATCTAGAATCGCAAAACTATTCGTATTGTTCGAGCCACTTGCGAGAAACTGTCGGTTTTCTGCACTTAACTCGGGCTGTAGGGGGGCTGCATGGCTGGTTATCACTGGAATCGATTCAGAGACATCAGGCGCGTTCGCCTGCGGAATCCAGAGCTCCGACCTCGGTCTATTGCCCGAACTAGGTCCGCGAAACTATTCGTATTGTTCGAGTCATCCTGAGAGATGCTGTCGGTTTCCTGCACTTAACTCGGCTGCAGGGGGGGCTGCAGGGCTGGTAATAACAGGGATCGATTCAGAGACATCAGACGCGTCCGCCTGTCACATGCAGAGGTCTGAACTCGGTCTGATGCTCGAACTAGGTTTGCCAAACTATTCGTATTGTTCGAGTCGTCTTGAGAGGTGCTGTCGATTTACGCACGTAACTCGGGCTGTAGGAGAGCTACAGAGCTCGTACAGAAGACAATCTAGAAGCATCGGCGGCGTTCGTCTTTTGCATCCGAGAGGTCTCAAATTGCCTGGGCTGAAAAATTATTTTTCCTGTGTAATTTCTTTCGACATTATATGTTGTCAGGAAGCTCTACGAGTCCCCCGGCGGTAAGAAAGGTTGACGGTTTACCGCCGGCGCCCAGTATTTGAAAGATATTTGACCATTTATTTTGAGAGAGCAGATTTTTCGCACCTGTAGACGATTATGAGGGCCTCTCCGTCTTAATATGAGCTCTCTAGATGCACTTTTACTATCAAAACACTTGGCGCAACCAACTTCATGTCGACATGAAAAAATCATGTTTTCTCTTTTTCGAGAAATGCTTCCAGAAGCCCTCTCTTTTGATGCTGAGCACTCTTATGCGTGCTAGGAGCTCTACGAGGTTCCCGGCGGTGACCAGGTTGACGGTTCACCGCCGGCGCCAGTTCCGGGGTGCTGGAGAGCTAGTTGGCAAGAAAAATCTCGACGGACATTTTGGTGACTTTTGGTCGGTCGAAAATACCTTTGCTGGTAGAAGAGCTCCTAGAGCTCTGATGGTAGAAGCGCTAAGAGGAATTCGGGCGCAGGGTGGAGCTAGCTGGGCGGCCCGGTGAAAAAAAATAAAATACCTCGTAAAGCTCTTCGGCATCGATGAGCTAGAGGAATTCCGGCGCGGGTTGAAGCTAGTTCGCCGACCCGGCCTTAAGAGACAAAGTGGTGACTTTGGGTCAGTTTTGCTAAGATTTGAAAGATACCTCGTAGAGCTCTTCGTCATCGATGAGCTAGAGGAATTCCAGCGCGGGGCGGAGCTAGTTGGTCGACCCGGCGAGAAAGGACAAAGTGATAACTTTTGGGTGGTTTTGCGAATATTTGAAAGATATTTGACAATTTATTTTGAGGAAGCAGATTTTTACTCCGAGCATTGACATATAAACTTCCTTGCCTGAGCAGCTCAGCCCTCTAGAGCCGTTTCGAGTACCAGTTCACTTGGAGGAACCGACTTCATGTTGACTCCGAAAAATATCAACTTGAAGTTTTTGTGGAAAAGCTCCCAGAAGCTCTCGCTTTGATCCTGAGCTTTCTCACGGATGCAAGGGCCTCTACGAGGTTCCCGGCGGTAGCCAGGTTGACGGTTCACCGCCGGCGCCAGTATTTGACAATTCATTTTCAGAAACCAGATTTTTCTCACGTGTAGTGGGTTATGCCGCGTCTGCGAGTAAAATTTTCAGGCCCGTAGCTGCAATATTACTATCGAAAGACTTGCAGGAACCGAAGAGCGCTGTGCAATAAAAGAGCTCTACGAGGTGCCCGGCGGTAAGCTGGTTGACGGTTTACCGCCGGTTCCCAGTTCCGGCGCAGGGTGAAGCTAGTTGGCTGGCCCGACCAAAAGAGAGGATGTGGTAATCTGGGGTTGGTTTTTCTCGGTTTTCCTGACGTGAAGTGGGTTCTACCGCGTCTGCCAGTTAAACTGGACGCCGGCGGTAAACCGTCGACCTTTCTTACCGCCGGGGACTCGTAGAGCTTCCTGACAACATATAACGTCGAAAAGAATTACACCCAAAAAAAAATGTTCAGCCCAAGGAATTTCGGACCTCTCGGATGCAACAGCCCAACGCCCCCGATGCTTCTGGATCGTCTTCTGTACGTGCTCTCTAGCTCTCGTACAGCCCGAGTTACGTGCGTAAATCGACAGCACCTCTCAAGATGATCCGAGCAATACGAATAGTTTGTCAAACCTAGCTCGAGTATCAGAGCGATTTGAGACCTCTGCATGCGACAGGCGGACGCGTCTGATGTCTCTGAATCGATTTGTGTGATTACCAGCTCTGCGGCCGCCCTACAGCCCGAGTTAAGTGCAGGAAACCGACAGCACCTCTTAGGATGACTCGAACAATACGAATAGTTTCGCAGACCTAGTTCCGGCAGCAGACAGAAGTCAGAGCGATGACGAAGATGGCGAGAGATTTTGAATTTCGTTTTGAAAATTTGAATTTTTATTCTATGCAGTGAATCATGGCGCTTTCGATGGTGCAATTCTTAGGGCCCTAGCTGCATTATTTAGATTAAACGACTAGGGGGAACCACCATTGTGTACAACCGAAAAAAGATGTCTTTATGTTTGAAGCTAGTATGCAGAAGCTTTTTTCTGCTGTTATCTGAGAACCGACCTGGTCTATGCAGAGCTCTACGAGGGTTCCGGCGGTAACCTTGTTGACGGTTTACCGCCGGTTCCCAGTATTATGTACGCATCAGCTCTTTAGCTGTCCTGCAGTCGAGTTAAGTACAGAAAACCGAGAGTTCCTGTCAAGATGACTCGAATAATACGAATAGGTTTGCGGACAGTTCGGCTATCAGGCCGAGTTCAGACCTCTTGATTCAGCAGGCGAACGCGCCTGATCATTTCACATCGATTAGCTGTGCATACCAGCTCTGTAGGTGTCTTTAAGCTCGAGTTATGTTCAGAAAACCGACAGCGCGTATCGAGATGACCCAAAACGGCCGATCCCGCCGGAGTGCTTTTTGACAGTAAAAGATACCCGATCGAGCTGAGATCAAGATGGCGAGTGCGAATAAGATCGAATATCACGGGGAAAAACACTAGAGCTGTAACGAATTGTTGAATTTCGAGAACAAAATTTTCAACCGACCAAAAAACACCAAAAGGTCCGTAGATTTTTCTTGCCAACTAGCTCTCCAGCGCCCCGGAACTGGAACCGGCGGTAAACCGTCAACCAAGTTACCGCCGGAGCCCTCGTAGAGCTCTTTTCTTGCACGGCGCTGCTCGGTACACATGCGGATAGAGTCTCGAAGAAGACCCGAAACAAATCGAAAAATCACGTTCATCGATGCCGAAGAGCTCTACGAGGTACTGGGCGCTGGCGGTAAACCGTCAACCTTGGTTGCCGCCGGGAGACTCGTAGAGCTTCCCAGCTCGACTTAACTTAAGTTGAGAAAGCCGACAGCGCCTACCAACATTCCGACTCATAGATTTTTTGACCTGAATGCGACAGGCGGACGCGTCTGATGTCTGCGAATCGACTCCTGTCATTACCAGCCCTGCAGCCCCCCCTACAGCCCGAGTTACGTGCAGAAAACCGAAAGCACCTCTCAGGATGACTCGAACAATACAGTAGTTTCGCAGACCTAATTCGGGCAGCAGACGAGTTCCGAGCTCTGGATTCGACAGGCGGACGCGCCTGATGTCTTCAAATCGATTCCTGTGACCACCAGCACTATAGCCCCCCTCAGCGCGAGTTGAGTGAAGAAAACCGAGAGCACTTCTCAGGATGACTCGACCAATACGAATAGTTTCGCGATTCTAGATCGGGCAACAGACCGAGTTCAGAGCTCTAGATTCGACAGACAAACGCAACTGATAATTCTGAATCGGTTTCTGTAAATATCAGCTCTGTAGCTGTCCTACAGCTCGAGTTAAGTACAGAAAACCAAGAGTTCCTGTCAAGATGACTCGAATGATACGCATAGGTTTGCGGACCTAGCTCGGCTAACAGACCGAGTTCAGACGGAACCATCTTCATATCGACACGAAAAAATCATTTCTCTTCTTTAAATGCTTTCAGCAGCTCGTACTCACAGGAATCAATTTAAAGACATCAGAGGCGTCCGCCTGCAAAGATATTTGACAATTCATTTTGAGAGCAGATTTTTCGAACCTGTAAACGACTATGTGGGTCTCTCTGTCTTAGTAGGAGCTCTGTAGACGCACTTTTACTATCAAAACACTTGGCGGAGCCATCTTCATGTCGACACGAAAAAATCAATTTATCTTTTTTTCGAGAAATGCTTCCAGAAGCTCTCTCTTTCGATTCCGAGATTCTTATGCGTGAAATGAGCTACGAGTTTCCCGGCAGTGACCAGGTTGACGGTTTTCCGCCGGCGCCAGTAATTCCGGGGCGCTGGAGAGCTAGTTGGCAAGAAAAATCTCGACGGACATTTTGAGGAATTTTGGTCGGTTGAAAATTTTGTTCTCGAAATTCAACAGTTCGTTGGAGCTCTAATATTTTTTCCCGTGATATTCGATCTTATTCCTACTCGCCATCTTGATCTCAGCTCGATCGGGTACCTTTTACTGCCAAAAAGCGTCCAGGCGGGATCGGTCGTTTCAAGTCATCTTGATACGCGCTCTCGGTATCTTGGACTTAACTCGAGATACAGGACAGCTACAGGGCTGATGCGCACACCTTATCGATTCAGAATGATCAGGCGCGTTCGTCTGTTACATCCAGAGGTCTGAACTCAGTCTGCTAGCTGAGCTAGGTCCGCAAACCTATTCGTATTATTCGAGTCATCTTGACAGACGCTCTCGGTTTTCTGTACTTAACTCGAGCTACAGGACAGCGACAGAGCTGATACTCACAGAATCTGATTCAGAATCATCAGTGGCCGTTGTCTGTTGAACGCAGAGCTCTGAACTCGGTCTGCTGCCCGATCTAGAATCGCGAAACTATTCGTATTGTTCGAGTCATCTTGGGAGATGCTGTCTGTCGGTTCTCTGCACTTCACTCGGGCTGTAGGGGAGCTGCAGTGCTGGTAGTCACTGGAATCGATTCGGAGACATCAGGCGCGGCCGCCTTTCGAATCTAGAGCTCCGAACTCTGTCTGCTGCCCGAACTAGGTCTGCGAAGCTATTCGTATTGTTTGAGTTATCCTGAGAGGTGCTGTTGGTTTCCTGCACCTAACTCGGGCTGTAGGGGGGCTGCAGGGCTGGTAATCACAGGAATCGATTCAGAGACATCAGACGTGTTTGCCTGTCGCATGCAGAGGTCTGAACTCGGTCTGATACTCGAGTTAGGTTTGCCAAACTATTCGTATTGTTCGAGTTATCTTGAGACGTGCTGTTGATTTACGCACGTAACTCGGGCTGTAGGAGAGCTTCAGAGCTCGTGCAGAAGACAATCCAGAAACCCTGGGGGCGTTCGGCTGTTGCATCCGAGAGATTTGAAATTGCTTGGGCTGAAAAATGTTTTTTTCAGTGTATTTTTTTTCGACATTATGTCAGGAAGCTCTACGAGTCCCCCGGCGGTAACAAGGGTGCTGGATAGATGTTGGAAGGGTATCGAGACTCTCAAGGCAGCCACTCAGCCATGAGATCATTTGGACGGAGGTGTACAGTGCGGCGTTCTCGATTGATCCAACTTCAACAGTGACTGATGCCGAGGTCTCGGCCGTTGAGCATACGATTATGATCTTGCCGCGGGTTGTACAAGCGTATTTCGGACAGGATATGATGTGATCTTGATTGTGCTCACTCACGCCATGCCCTCGTTTGTCGTGTGTGTGTGCTTGACCTCTCATCCTCCTAATAAGAGTTGGCTTTCGCCTCTGATCGTTTGGATCGGTGAGGCTTCCGCCTACTCCCGATGCGCCCGCTCCTTGCTTCCGACTAGGCTGGAAAGCCTGCGCAGTCGACCGCAAAGTCCGCAAAAAAAAACAAAGGTTGACGGTTTACCGCCGGCGCCCAGTCATCCACCCTGCGGTTCCATGCCGCCGTGAGTGGGAGCGCCCGTTGGATGTGGACGCAGGCGCCCCTAGACCAAATCCCATTAGCAGCCCATGTTCGCGAAGCGCCAGCAGCTCCTTGAAGTGACGGTCCTGCTTCTGGAGGAAGGCTTCGCCGCAGGGGGGTGGCGTGGCGGCGCTCGGGGTAGGCCCGGTGCCGCCAGCCTGCCCGTGTCCTCCCTCATCGAGGTCCTCTGGGACGGCGAAGTCCGTGAGTGGGGCGCCCCTCCACTCGGTGTCCACGTCGTGGTTGGTGTAGGCCAGGGTGAACCCCACCGCCTTGAGCTTCTGGACACGGTACTGGGCGTACTCTGCAAACACGGGCGGCAGGAAAGCTTCTCCGAATCGATTCCTGTGATTACCAGCTCTGCAGCCCCCCTACAGCCCGAGTTGAGTGCAGAAAACCGACAGCACCTCTCGGGATGACTCGAACAATACGAATAGTTTCGCGGACCTAGTTCGGGCAGCAGACCGAGTTCCAAGCTCTGGATTCGACAGACGGACGCGCCTGATATCTCTAAATCGATTTCTATGACTACCAGCACTGTAGCCCCTCTACAGCCCGAGTTCAGTACAGAAAACCGACAGCACCTCTCAAGATGACTCGAACAATACGAATAGTTTCGCGATTCTAGATCGGGCAGCAAGCCGAGTTCAGAGGATTCAACAGACGAGCGCGACTGATGATTCTGAATCGGTTTCTGTACGTATCAGCTCTGTAGCTGTCATATAGCTCGAGTTAAGTACAGAAAACCGAGAGCGTCTGTCAAGATGACTCGAATAATACGAATAGGTTCGCGGACCTAGCTCGGCTAGCAGACCGAGTTCAGACCTGGATGTAGCAGACGAACGCGCCTGATCATTCTGAATCGATAAGGTGTGCTTATCAGCCCTGTAGCTGTCCTGTATCTCGCGTTAAGTCCAATATACCGAGAGCGCGTATCAAGATGACTTGAAACGACCGATCCCGCCTGGACGCTTCTTGGCAGTAAAAGGTATCCGATCGAGCTGAGATCAAGATGGCGAGCGGGAATAAGATCGAATATCACGGGATAAAATACTAGAGCTCAAACGAATTGAGGAATTCCGAGAACAAAATTTTGAACCGACCAAAAGTCACCAAAAGGTCCGTCGAGATTTGTCTTGCCAACTAGTTCTCCAGCGCCCCGGAATTACTCTTAAGCTCCCAGCAATAACTTGCTGAGGGAAGCTCTACGAGTTATTTCGAGTCGCATCCAGCCGCGGCAACGATGATTTTCCCCAAAAGGGCCAAACGTGAAATACACATTATGATCCAACCCACGCCATCGTTGCGCGAAAGCGGCGTTCTTGGACTCCAGCCCAGAACGGAACGTGAACAGAGCACAACGACTCGAACAGAGTCGACCGCGGCACAGCACATCATCGAGACATGCCGAAAACTTAGAACAAGCCTGCCCTGGCGCCAGCCAAGAACTTAGAAGCGAGAACGGGCCTGCCTGCCCAGCACTTCGATTCCGAGAGTCTCTTGCTCCTGCTCGTTTCTCTCTTCCTCCTCCGTATCCTCCTCCCCCCTCCTCGTCTCCATCCTCCTCATCATCAGGTAGCGTTTCCCCTCATTCTCTTACTCCTCCGATCAGTTTGCTCATTCATCATGTCATCATTACTGATTGCAGCGCTGAGCCAGCTTAAATCACAGATCGAGGCCTCGGTCGAGCTCGAAAAATCGACCGGTGCGCCACCGTTCGCAGACCTTCTGCGATAGGAGTAAAGTTCGGCTGCCCATAAGACTGGCTGCTCCGACTCTGACAATGTGCCTCATGAAATCTTCCGACATGTAGCGCCACTGGTATGCTGGATTGGTAAATGCCGCCCTCTGGGGGATGTGGTAAAACACGTGGTGTTTGTTCACCAATGAATATTTCTTCTTATTGTCGTCAAGGGCACATTGGGCCAATGCCGAATAATACAACAACGAGTGCTCCACGACTCGGACAATTTCGCTGGCTGCCTCAGGCGTGAGATACATGCCACTAGTGTCAATCAAGTCATAATACCTAGCTATGCACTTGAGGCATAAAGTTCGCATCTTCCGCATATTACGATTCTTTTCGGTTTCCCCGCCCTCCCACTTGGCCGAAATATTGACAAACACTGAGATCAGCCATCTCTGTTGCGACATTTTCAACGATTTGCTGAGGCACGGGTATTCAGAGGCTTTGGGGTAAACATTTTTCGCCCAAACTTAGTGGTGCGATGAGGGATGTTTAAAGCTTTGTGCTGAGCCTGGATTTCTTTCCACAGCTCCTGAGTCGCGAGCATCGCTGATTTGCCAGACTGTTCGTAGACAATTTCGTAGCACACGTTAGCGACCAGATGCGACACGACTCCGAGGTCGACGACGTGCATGCTGTCGAGGGCCAAGCTGTACCCCGACACCCCCCACACACATCGAAAAGGGGGTGTGTAAAGCGATAAGGTGGGTCACGAGGCGTGTTCATCCAGTGGTGTCTCTGCTTGTCCTTGTGGAAGCAATTCCACGGCATGTCGCCATCGTCAAGATTTGCTGCGCACAACCAGCAAATCTCCACACACGCAGGCGCCGGAGTGCCAAGGTGCTGCGAAAAAAACTCCATGTCGCCAAGGACGCTGTGAATCCATGCCCGATATGGGAGCGTCCTGGAACATAAATGTGTGCCAGCCAAATCAGCTCTACGAGATCCTTCTGGAAACTCCTGACCGTTCCAATCCAACTCCCGCATTGCATGCGGGGCGAAGCATGTGCGAACAATCGCCTCATCATCATCATCACCATCAGCATCACCATCATCCTCACCATCTTCATCAGCATCCTCCTCCTCATCATCATCATCATAGTCATCATTATCATCGTCATCATCATCATCCTCAGCATCACCATCAATCATCATCGTTATCCTCAACTCAACATACTTACTCCGTACACATCCCTCCGAACATCGTTCTTCAATTCGAAGGGCCACTCTTGCATGCGTGTCCCCTATGCCTTATGTAATCATCGGCGGATTGGCGGTCTGCCGTGATATCATGTGTAGGATGCGTGCCTGCTGCTAATGCTTTCAGTGACCATTTAATGACCCTCCAGATGCCCCTCCAAGTGTCAACGCCGTGCTCGTGTTGCTTGGCAGTGGCAGACAGTGGCCAACTCGAAACATAAAAGGACAGAGCTCGCGTCGACCCAACAGCCAGCAGCGACGTAAAACTTACAGCTGTCATTGAATCGTTGGTTTGAAATTCTGCCCCGTCCCCATGTATGCGTAATGGTAGGCACCATTTCTTAAAATCTCGTACTCTCCATACGGGGTGCCCGTTTAATCGAGGATCGCGCCTTCTGGCGCCAGACAATCTTTAAACAAAGCCAGCAATGCAAATGAGGCCAGTGGAACCAGGATGCAATGCCCTCGGGAGCACAAATCGTCAACAATCTGTTGATTGAAACGACATACCCAAGGGCAAGGGTAGGTATCGATTTGAAACGGCCCCATTCGAAACGTTGACTTTGTTTACGACATCTCTCTCACCCACTTCCGCGTCCTCCTCCTGCTCCTCTGCCCCCCCTGTCGGAACTCTCTATCCTCCGTTTGGCACCCCGCTCCTCCAAATCCTCATCATGATCCCCCAAATCCCGAATCCCCGTGGGAAGTTTTTCCTCCAATAGCCTCGATGCGCCCCGCCAGAACATATCGAGATGCTCGGTGCCGAACAGCTCATGGAACTGATCTGGGTGGTTATGGAAGAGCGACGCGAACATGTCGTGTGGACATATAATAGCACAGTCAGCATACAATACTTCCAGGGTACGCGGGGCTCTGCAACCTATTTTGACAGTTTCAGGCAGTGGGAAATCGTTGTCTTTTCAATATTTATTTGTCAGGTCCCTGTGGATGTTGCCTGGGGAAGACCCTCAGGCGCCCAACTGTGCTAGAACACGTATCTTTGGAATCTGCAATCCATCACGATATGCACTGCAACAGTAGCGTTGGACATCAGTTGCTTGTATTTTACCCAATGCCCAGTCATGTAATACCATCGTTGCTAACGACGAAGATGTAGAAACTGGCCGGTCATCCTGAACGAGACCCCCCTTGGTTTGGAGGAATGGGCGGGAACGACCATAGGCACGGAGGGTCTGGATGGAGGTGGGCGGTGTTCGAAGTGGGATCGAGGACAGTTTTGAGGTGTGGGGGTGGGCAATGGGTCTGGATAACAAGTTGGGGGTCCCGAAAGCTCCTCGCTGAAACCGTCGTAATCAGAGCATTGCGCTAGATCTGAATCGGTACCGCCTGGCTCTACTCGGCGCCTGCGTCGGCCGCGAGCTGGGGCAGCCATGGCACTCGAGCCAAGGCGATGCGCTACAGTAATTATGTTCAATCTCGGGCGCCAGCGCCTTCAATCTCTTGGGACATCCTGCATTCCGTGTAACCCCAGGACCCCAGGACCTCTTCGTCCAGCCTATCATGATCGTTAGGTTTTCATTCGGAGCCCACAGGCGCGCAGAAATGTCGCGCTGCAGCCCGATGCAAACAACTCGAGGCCTCGTCGCACATGCACTGCCGTTCATGCCAGCGAAAAGCTCCCCACCACTGTTGTGACATGCAAACCAGTAGGCCAGATCGGCTAAGGGGGGTGTCATGAGTCGACGGCTAAGGGGGGGTGTCATTAGTCGAGAACGGCAGTGCACGTTGCTGTAGAACTGGCTGCAGCTCCAGAAGGGGGAACCCATAGTCATCAATTGTGGAGGTACGCTCAGATCCTTGGATCGGCACAACGCGTTCCACCTGAAACACGTGGGGCGCAATTGTGGGCGATCTGAGGATCTACGCAGACCTCCGAATGTTAATGCATCTGGACTTCCCCTTTGGGCTTAAACGAAATGTCGAACATCAGTTCTGGAACATCGCTAGCTTCTGGCCCTCCTCGAGCACGTCGCGCGAGCTCGAGATCACCTTCTGGCACTTCACGAGCGACGGGGAAGCCTCGGTCGAGATGTCTCCCAGCTCGGTGTGCAGCTTGCGAGCAGTCGAGAGCACCTGGTTGGTAGCGCACACGCGTGTGTACATGCTGATACTCACACATGTCTAAATGTACGCACGCGTACTACTGTACCGATACACAAGTACAAATACACGAGCATCAACTCGAAGCACGCATTGAGATCCCCGTCTCAGAGCGCACCGTCAGGATGCTAGACCGTTGGGTAAAATCGACCCCCCCGAACGCCGAATGTGTTTTAGTGTGTATTTGGGGCCGAGGAGAGCACTGGTAGCCATGCGTAGTATTACGTGGGGCGTTGCGAAAGGGCCTCGCCTTCGGCGCGCCCCGCCCTCGGCGGACGCCCGCCTGAAGGCCGGCGGGAGGCGGCAGTAGTAAAACGGCGGCGGGGTCCGTTGGCGGAAGCTTGCGGAAGCTCGGCGCAAGGTGGCGGACGTAACAAGAGACGTCAACATGTTTTGGTTCGGGGCTTCCAGAATCCCCCATGTAGGTGTACAGCTCACCCCCGCCCCCGCATGCCGAAGTCTGGGGCGCCTTCTTGGCCTTCTGGACGTCGGCAATCTTGGCAGTGTCATGCTTCGCCTTGATCACGCGCTGGAGGTGCTCGATGAATATCTAGGGCGGGAACGCGTCAAGGTGAGGGAGGTGTTTCAGAGGACCGCGTGGAGAGGGGGACACGGAGGAGGATGGGGAGGAGGAGGATGAGGAGGGAGCAGGACGGATGAGGAGGATGAGGATAGTGCGACAGGAAGGAGTTTGAGGAGGTCGGAGAGTGGAGGGGAGGGGAAGGATGGGGAAGGAGGAGGGAGGGGGCGAACATGTAGACTGCCGCCCCCGCCCCCCTGGCCCAATCAAAACAATTGTTCGTTTCCCGCATCCTCCTGATGTTCACCCCCCATCCCCCCTTATTCCGCCTCCTTCCCAATTCTTACAACTACTTTCGCATTCACCTCCTCGCTCATCCGTGTTCTCCCCATCGCATCCTCGCTCCAGCCCCCCCCCCGCTACCGCTTCCTCCAATCCTGTCTAGTCTCAGCTCGCATCTCTGGTCTCCCACATCCCCCATGCAACTTCCCAAGCGCACCAACCAAAACGTGGCCTGCAGCCCCGAGTAGAACGCATCGACGTTTTTCTGGCACTCGTCGTAGTTCATGCGCTTGATGTTGGTGAGGGACAAGAGGGGCTTGATGGTGTCGAAGACGTGCTTGTCCGTATTCTTGGGCTTCTTCTGCGCGGGGGCCTTCTGTGGCCCGACCAGTCCGCCCCGAAATGTTTCCCACCTCCCAGCGCAGGGGGGGTGGCCCTTTGGAAGGACGGGGGTGACTCTAGAATCGAAGGGTGGCTACCAGCGCTTGGGGGCCTCTGGATCGAGGTGGGTTCTAGAATGTCCAGACGCGAATGCGGATTTCGGCCTGCTCCTCCTCGTCCTCCTCCTCCTCCTCCTCCTCATCCTCCCCATCCTCCCCATCCTCCTCATCCTCATCCTCGTCCGCTTCGTCCCCCCCTTCGCTCATCATGCACCTCCTCATCCCCCTCCTCATCGTCCTCATCCTCCCCCTCCTCGTCCTCCTCCTCTTCATCACCCGCCCCCCCCCCTCGTCTGGCGCGGGTGGAGGAGAGGCGGAGCCGATGATTGCGGACGGTGTAGGGCTGGGGAGGTATGGGGGAGCCCCTACCACCCCCTCCTATCGAAAGTCGAGACTGACGCCCGACCAGGGAGGACACCTTGAAGAAAAGGATGCTGGGAGGAGGAGGAGGAGGAGCAGGAAGACGAGGAAGAGGAGGGCGGGGTGGGGAGGAGGAGGAGAAGGGGGAGCAGGAGTGACACAAACTATCCATCCCCCCAGGAGGTGCGACACGCAAGGGTACCGAAAAAGGACGCAATAGTATGTCGGTGATTTGGCCCCAGGAAGCCCAATGGTGCCATGGGAGGTCGCGGTGCCCTCGATTAGCTGGGGGGCGGGGGGATTCCAGCAGTGAGGGCGGCCTGGTGGGAGCTCGACCTGCGACCGCGACCGCGACCTTTCCCGCGGCCCCCCCTCGCGGAGGCGCTCCGCGGGATGCCCTCGCCCGCGTCCTCGTTCTCCTCCTCGCTGTCCTTGTCGGACAAGGCCATCCCCATGTTCAGGGCGTCTCCTCTGGACGAGAGCGAGCCAACTTCAATACATCGACAGAGCGTTGGGGGACTGTCTGTGGCTGTTTTGGCATCCTCGTGGAGCCCTCCTGGGGCTGCCTGGGTTGTGGTGCTGGTGTGTCGAGGAGGCGTATTCGGCTTCTCTGGGCGTATGTGTGGGACTCGCTGTGGGCGTCTCGGGGCGATCTGGCACTCTGTCGCGTTATTTATGGGGCTGTCTGGGCATCCTCTTGGGCAGCATTCGGCCATCCAGTGGTTCGATCGTCCTACTCGAATCCCCAAACGCCCCCCTCCTATGTACGATCTTAAAAACAATATGACACTAAACATTTGAACCGAAGGGTCCTTCGCGGATGTCCTGGACCATCCTGCTCTTGCGCATGTCGGTCGAGAGGCGTGCGAAGGTCTCGCCCTCGACCTCGATGTGCCCCTCGAGCGCGCGCGACTGCTTCTTCCTCAGCGACTTCGAGGCCTCGTCGTCGTGGTCTAGGTAGAGCTTGCGCTTCGGACACTTCGGGTTCTTCTTAACCTGGGCTGGGGCATGTGATAAAATTAAGTGGTGATCGACGCCTCTTTTGGGTAGGCAACATTAGCTCAAGTAGTTATCCAGTGCGACCTTCTTCAAGTAAACTGGTAGTCACTGGCATAACTAAACGGAGGCCTTTGGGGACATTGGATAAAGATCCCAGGGTCTGGCGATGGGCGCGCGCCGAATCGTACGTGATCAACTCCTGATCTAGAAAGTTTCTAGATCAGGAGTTTCTAGATCAGGGATTAACCACGTGGGCGTATAGATCGTGTTCGTGCCTGAAACGAACACGATCTAGACGCCCGCGTGGTTAAAACGATGCAGAAATAAACTACGCAGACAGAGGCACGCTTGAAACGAGAGCCTGTACGCTGCCGTTCTCTATCATCTCCTCGATCTCGCTCCCAGTGTATTTCAAGTCCATCTGCTTTTTCGTCTTCCACACCGACTTGCGCGTCGCACTCTCCCCGGTCTCCACAGACAGAACCACTTTCCATAACCCCTTTTTCATCTCAGGGTCCTTGATCCAGCTCGCCAAGAGTTTCTGTTTTGCCTCGTTCTTGCCGACCCTGTGGCCCTTGGCCTCGATGGTGTCGAACACTTGCTGCGCGCGGTCGTTCTCCTGGCGGGCATTGCGGAACTTGTTGTGGAGCTGCTGGATCTCCGACCTCGTGAACAGCGCCCTCATCTGCGACACGTCGCCGATGTCGCCCTCGCGCCGTGCAGAAATGAGTCAGAGAAAACAAAATTGTGTTCCTCATCATCCGCCTCCACATCCTCCTCCCCATCAGTTTCCTCCTCCCTCCTCCTCATTCCTCCTCCCTCATTCCTCCTCCCTCCTCCCTCCTCCCTCCTCCCTCCCAGTCTCTCCTCCCGCATCCTCCCTCCTCTTCCTCATCCGCCTCCTCCTTCCCCTCCCCTTCCTCATCCTCCCCGACTATCTGGCCTGAACAGCTCCCTGCGCTCGTCGGACGACAACCCCGCCGACTTCTGCATCAACGAGGCCAGCTTGTTCCTACATGGGATCCTGAAACAAGACATGTAAACTGACGGCGAGCGCGAACCATCACGAGTCGGGACGCTAGACCGAGCGCCATATGTCATGAATAACCGCGCTCGCCTATCATTGGGGAAGCATTCGGAACAAATCGGGTCCCCTTCGCGCCGTAGGGCACGATGCGCGTCTCGGCAGAAGCTGCAGCGGGTCGACGCATCTTCTTCGCAGCAGCCTGAGATCTGTAGAAGAACGTTCTTCTTCTACAGATCGACCGAAACAAATCGGAACGCATCACGTCGTCGACTCGTGTTCATCGGTCGTCGATCGCAGCCTTCGCGAGCTTCCCGTTCTTCGGCGCCATGGCGCGCAGGAGGGGCAGCACCGTTGGGACCCGAGAACTGGACCGCCCCAGAAATCTCGAGCTCGAGACTGGCATCGGCGATAGGCAGCAATTCCAGGATAGTACACACGAGTGTCTGACTGTTCACATTCGACCGATATGACACGTTTACACATGTAAAAGTACATAATGTGACACATAATCAGATATGGTCATTCATTTTGGTGTATGTGTTACTTATAATGTGTTGATTCAGGTTCATTGTATATGCGAATGCTTAAGAATATGGTGTACAATCAGGCAAACCGTGTGTAATATTAACACATCAGTGGACTGCATTCGTAAAAAACAAGTAATGACACAACACTAACCGATGACATATTTTGCACAATAACATGAATTTTGCAGTCAATTGAACATTATTAATCACACATAATGCACACATTGATAACAGTTCGTTTTCACACGGTTGCAAACGTTTGCAAACGTTTGCAAACGTTTGTAGCTCGTGACAAACGTTTGTCAAATTTTGACAAACGTTTGTCAAAATGACAAACGTTTGTCGAAAATTGACAAACGTTTGTCATACTTTACAAACGTTTGCAAACGTTTGCAAACGTTTGCAAACGTGTGTAAACATTTAGTTATTTAATTCATTCATTACGCGATTATATATGTTCTGTGTGTGTCTGAATCCAATAATTGTAATGTGCATTTGCATGTTTTACACAACTCTAAATTATATTATTGGGTGATATTGTGTTGCTGTTTGTGTACGTTCGCCGCCCGATCGGGGGACGATGTCTGGGATAGGGAGGCCGCCCACCACATGAACGAGGCATGATAACGACGATGGGGCCACGGGGATACGAGGCGGCTCCCGCGAGCTCGGGTGGGTACTTCAATACAACCTATGTCAATATCAAGCTTCGCCTGTGTATTTCAACTCCAGACTGCCCAGACGATCAACCACACACCCGCGATTCGCACCTTGCGCACGGTCGACGCGGGACAGAATTCTAGAGCCCAGAGCTCTGAGATGGGGTCGAGAGTTCTGGGGCCATGCGATCCGAGATAGGGTCGAGAGCTCTGGGGCCAGGATATCCGAGATGAAGTCGAGAGCTCTGGGGCCAGGAGATCCGAGATGGGGTCGAGAACTCTGGGGCCAGGAGATCCGAGATGGGGTCGAGAGCTCTGGGGCCAGGAGATCCGAGGTGGGGGGGGCCTCACCGCCGTGGCCACTCCGCCCCGAAATCCTGGTCGGAGCGCGATCCAGGAAAGGTGCGGGATGACACTCAGAGAGCGCAGGGCTCCTGCGCGCAATTCTCTCTCACAAGCAGACAACGAAAGGTGTGTCGAGCATCACCGCCTATCTTATTTGCCAATCCTCCCATCCTCCTCCTCCCATCCTCCTCCCATCATCCTTCCTTATCCCATCCTCATCCTCCCATCCTCATTCACATCCTCATGATCTCAGCCGCCCCAACCTCCATCCCATCGTACCCCGCCCAATCGTTGCCCCCCTCATCCCGTTGCTCTACGGCCCGACCACCGCTTCTTGGAGGTGCAAAGTGGTGTGGGGGGGGGACGCTGCGACATGCAGGGGTGACCTAGCCTGAGGGGGGTGGGCGTTGTCGGAGAGGGGTCGGGGGGTCGGGGCCGGAAGGCGAGGCGGAGGGGCCAGGCGGAGGCGGTGTGGAAGGAGGGAATAGCAGAAAGACGTGGGAGGAGGACGAGGAGGAGGGGGAGGAGGTGGAGGAGGAGGAGGAGGAATTGGCTTTCACAGCCGATGGCGGCGTGCGGCCCCTCCGCACAAGAGTTGTAAACACCATGCCCCCCGCGAGACGCTCTGCTGTGATACCAGCAGCTCGCTTTCAGAATTTCTCGAGCACCTTAGACCTCAACGCAACCGTCTCCTGCTTGTCCAGGTTGCGCTTGCAGCTCTGCTTGCACAACTCCACGCACGCCTCGGCGTGCCTCTCGGTCAACTTCGAGCTGACCTCCACCAGCAGGACCTTCTTGTTGGTCTCGAGGTTGGTGTAGCAGTAGTACGTGGCCTTGCTGCCGAATGTCGCGTGCAAGATCCCGAGCGTCGGGTGGGCCAGCCTGCGATTCTCTTCGTCCTTGGAGGCGTGCTCGCGCTTCTTCTTGTTGTGCTCGGCGTGCTCGCGCTTGTTCTTGTTGTGCTCGGCAATCTCGCGCTTCTTCTCCTCCTAG
Organism: Prorocentrum cordatum; assembly: GCA_963575745.1. Taxonomy (NCBI): domain Eukaryota; class Dinophyceae; order Prorocentrales; family Prorocentraceae; genus Prorocentrum; species Prorocentrum cordatum. The sequence continues at coordinate 45,274 of CAUYUJ010018412.1, forward strand.
GCGACGCGGCGGTTTTTCTTCCTGGCCTTGATGATCTCTTGTAGATGTTTGCGCGTCACATCAAATTGGGAATGTCATACCTCCGCCCTCAACCTCACGTTGTTGTGGCAACACCCTGGGATAGCGACATGCGATGTCTCCACAGTGGCCTGGAACGAAACGGCCGATCGACAAAAGCGGTAGCGAATAGCTGTATGACACGAGGGACCCAGACGGTGCTTACTGAAAAAACAGACGTCGTCAAGTGGGTCGATCGTCAGACCTCCAATGCCTCCGATGGTCGACGATTCGGAAGACAATCGACGCGGCTGAAACAAAAAAGAAGCGGGGTGTCCTTGATCTCCCGCTTCTTCGGAGGCGCGGTGCTCGAGTTCATGGCCACGCCAAGGAGCCGCGCCTCCTCGCCCTTGGCCACGCCAAGGGCCTCGCCCTTGGCCACGCCAAGGAGCCGCCGCGCCTCCTCGCCCTTGCACGGCGAGCTCGCGGGTCGTGCAGACTCCTTCATCAACCACTGGGCGAGATCCTGGCGCGGGGGAGGGGTCGAGATTGCAACAACGACGAAGCGCACGCATGCGCTGGATAAGCAAACGTGGAGTGTGAAGTCGAGGATGGGTTGGATGAGCTAGCGGTGGAGGCGGGGACGCGACGTGAAGGGTGAATGAGATGATAGGAGGAGGGAAACGAGGAGGAATGGAAAGGGGTGGGGAAGGAGGGGCTGGGGTGGAGAGGACACATGGGACGCAAGTTGGCGTGGGCACGCGTGTGGACGTTGGAAGGGTCGGAGGAGGCAGGTCAACCAACAACCCGCGAGTCGTGTCTTACGTACGGCCGACGCGGGGCAGAATTCTAGAGCCCAGAGCTCTGAGCTGGGGTCGAGAGCTCTGGGGCCAGGAGATCCGAGATGAGGTCGAGAGCTCTGGGGCCAGGAGATCCGAGATGGGGTCGAGAGCTCTGGGGCCAGGAGATCCGAGATGGGGTCGAGAGCCATGGGTTCAGGATATCCTCCTCTACTCCTCCCTCCCCCTACATACTTGTTTCTACTTACTCCACATGCATGAGCACATGTATGTTTCTAACTACCTGCCATATGATGGCGCCTCCTTCCTTACCCATCATACTCCTCTGCATTAGCCCTTCAGTGATGGTGAGGTTGATGGATGCAGCGTCGGTGACACTCGCGGTGAATCGTTCGATTCAGTATCAAGCTCCATCGACCAACGCCTGGCTCGCAATGTATATACCTTGCGCTAGCAGGCGACAACCAGCTGTAGTACCAGAGTCTGGACTACCCCTCAAATCTAAAACCGAAGAACGACAAACTACATATACATCAGTTCCAGAAGCTCGAAATGTATCCTGGTGTCGGTGAAGGGCCCTCTATGGTAGCAACGCATCGTACACCTGGGGCAAGGGCACCGCCGAACACCATATACTTTTCGAATTTCCGAACCTGTGTATTTCTGCAGCTTATCGTTCTTATCAACTGTTCACTAGACACGAACTTCCCAGCGCCGTATCGGGCGCTTGGGGCAAAACGAGCTGCTTCAGCCATGCCAATATTGACCTCCTCCTCCTCCCAATCCTCCTCCTCCTCCACTTCCGCCTCCTCCTCCTCCCCCGCCACTTCCTCCTCCTCCTCCTCCTCCTCCTCCTCCTCATCCTCCTCATCCTCATCCTCTTCTTCATCCTCCGCCTCCCTACAGCTTCAGCCACGCTGAAATCGACCTCAACTCATCGTCACTCAGATCAGGAATGTCGTCCGCCGAGCCGCCGTCTGCCACGCCGATGTCGTCCGCCGAGCCGCCGATGGCGGGTGGAACGATGCCGCTTGCCGAGCCGTCGCGTGCATCTGGTGGAACGATGCCGCTTGCCGAGCCGTCGCCTGCATCTGGTGGAACGGTGCCGTCGGCCGAGCCGTCGCCTGCATCTGGTGGAACGATGCCGTCTGCCGAGCCGTCGCCGCCGCCTGCAGGTGGAACGGTGCCGTCTGCCGAGCCGTGGCCGCCTGCACGTGGAACGCAGCCGTCCTCCGCGCCGTCTGCCGAGCCGTCGCCGCCTGCACGTGGAACGGTGCCGTCCTCCGAGCCATCGCCGCCTGCACGTGGAACGGTGCCGTCCTCCGAGCCGTCGCCGCCTGCAGGTGGAACGATGCCGTCTGCCGAGCCTTTGCCGCCGCTGCATGCTGGCATACTGGCAGAGCGATCGTCGAACATCGATGGGGTGAATCCAAGCTCCTGTAGCGGATCTGATACAACAAACTACGGCACGGGGTGGTAAACAATGAGAAGGGGGAGCGTCGGGGCACACGTGTTGCCAACCATGTGAGCTCCTGCATTCTAATGCGCACGGCTGGCCCATAGTTGGCCCACAGCAGCCCCGTCGCAGAGGGTTTGGGTTCCTGAGGGAGTAAACTAAGAGGCGCAGCCACTTCGAATTGCATGGATGAACGTAGTAAGGATTCATGACCCTTGGGTACTCGAATAGTCGATGCACACCTTAGATTTTGTAAAACTTGACCGAACAAGCTAGGATGCAGGGGTTCAACAGAACGACGTTCACCCTCACTTGGCGCACCGACTGTAGTCATCGTAGTTGTTGCTAAGTATTTTCACTTTTACATCGGGGGGGATGTTTGGACGTTTGCGGTGCCGCCCCCGATCTCCGATTGAGGGGAAGGCGTCTTCACGCGGAGGCGCCTGCGCTTGCTCTGGCATGACCCCTGGGAGAGGATATGCATATAGGAGGACGGATGGGAGGGGTGGATATGAGAGGGAGGTTGGGGAGGCGTGGTAAGGGGAGGGTGGTTGGGGAGGGGTGGTAAGGGGAGGGTGGCTCGGGAGGTTGGGGGAGGGCGGTAAGGGGAGGAGGGGTTCGGTAGGGGGAGTGCGAGGTTGGGGAGGTTGGGGGGGTGAGGGTTCCAATATAAATCAATAAAATCAACCTCTGCCCCCGACGACTCGCTGAGGTGCTCGATCGTGCCGAAATCGTCCCCGAGAAACTCGGAGGAGGCTGAACTCGCATGGCCGTGATGCCTAGATCGACTTGGCAAAACACACTGCCATCTTTCCGTGTTCTCCCCCTCCCCCATCCGTTTACACCGTTCATGCCATCATCGTCTTCCTCCTCCTCCTCCTCCTCCTCCTCCTCTCCCTCCTTCTCCTCCTCCCCCTCCTCCTCCTCCTCCTCCTCCTCCTCCTCCTCCCCCCCTCCTCCTCCTCCTCCCGTCCTCCGCCCCGCTGAGGCAGGAGGAAGGAGGGCGTGGGGCAGAGGGGGAGAACGCGGTGAAGATGGTCAATGTATTTGCCAAGCCGCGCTTGGTCGGGGTCATGTAATCATGCAAGTTCTTCTGCGGGGGGGCGTTGATGACCTTCGCAATTATGCACTTCACCGACTGGGCGAACGCAAACGGGTACGTGCCGTTGTCGAGCTCCAAGGGGCGATCATCCGAAGAGTCGTGGGCTGCAGGTCCAATGGGCTTCGGCTTGCTGCGCTCAAGGTCGTGGAACTCGGGGGTGCTGTGGCGAATGAGCACCTCCTTCAAGTGTTTGGTGCCCCAGTGGGCGAGGTAAGTCTTGGTCGCGAACGTGTTCACGAGAGACGGCAGCCGGATGACTGGCGCATACTGCCAGATGTACGACGTGGGGGGGTGGATCCAGCACTGATGAACCCCACGCAGCCACAAGATCACGCTGATGGCGGTGAGGCGATTGGCCACTTTGTTGGCCTCTTGCTGCGCCAAGTCACGGAAATCACCCTGAGGAAGATCGGCCGTGCGCGAAGCACTGGCCTTCCCAACCCACGTGTGGTATAATGGAGCCATCCACGCCACCGCGCCAACTTTCATCCGCATGGCCAGGTGCATGATCCGCCCATAGCCACTGTGCTTGAGCAAATCGAACTCGGGCCCGTATGAGGCGTCGTAGTTCGTGGACGGCCCAAGCGAGCAGCACGCGTCGGCGAGCCGCCCTGAGCCACTCAAGACCTCCAAGAAGACGAGATCGCGCTCATCCTCCGTCGGCACAAAATGAGGGACCGCTTCCACGGTCGAACCAACGAGGTACAGCAAGAGCGCATATTGAGCTCGCTGAAGGCGCCGCCATCGGTCTGGGAGGAAAAACTTGGCCGCGATGTGTTCGCGTAGCTCCAAATCTGGCATAGCGAGTGCCCAGTCGCCGCTACGGCGATGACGCGTGGAGCCAAAATGGGCTGATGATGCATATGATGTTGATGTTGGGAGGTTGGGAGGTTGGGAGGCTGGAGCGACACTGATGTGAGGATGGGAGGTTGGGACGACAATGATGCGAGGACTGGAGGTTGGGACGACAATGTTGCGAGGATGGGAGGTTGGGGCGACAATGATGCGAGGATGGGAGGTTGGGATGTTGAGTTATGGGATACAGAGAGGTTGGGAGGTTGACTTATGGGAGGTTGAAGGGTGGAAGTATAGTGATGATGACGCTGATGAGGTGTGCCACGATGACGCTGGCGACGTGTGCCCCTATTTCCTCCTTGTCCTCCTTATCGTCCCTGGCCTCACTTCCCGCATACCTCTCTCGACATTCCTCCCCATCCTCCCTATCCTCCTCCTCCTCCTCCTCCTCCTCCTCCTCCTCATCCATCCACCTCCTTATTCCCGTCCACTCCATCCACCACATTATCCACCTCCTCCTTATCCGCCTCCATCCTTCCTCCTCTGGTCACGTATCCATCCACCTCATTATTCCCCCTCCTCCTTCGCCGTCATCCTCATCGTCGGGGCTGTCGGGGGGGGGTCCTTCATGGCCTTGTCGGAGATCGGCTGCTCGATTTTGCGCGTGCGCATGGTCGAGTCGTCCTGGCTGAGGGTGACTTCCTTATCTTCCTGATTCTCCCCCTTCTCCTCCTCATCTCCCCTCCACCTACTCCCCCGCGTGCTCCTCGCCCTTCTCCTCATCCTCATCGTCACCCTCCCCCCTCCTCCCCCTCCCCCTTTCCCCCTCCTCCGTCTTCTCCCCCATCTCCTTCTCCTCCTGGCCCCACTCGGATTCTTGGCGTCGGCGAGAGGACGGGGGCAATGATGAGGATAATGAGGATGAGGGGGAGGGGGGGATGATGAGGAGGACGATGAGGAGGAGTAAGTAGACGGGAGTGGAGGAGGAGGAGGAGGAGGAGGAGGAGGAGGAAGATGAACGCTGATGAGGGCGACAAACGTTTGCAAACGTTTGCAAACGGGAGGTTCCAGGGTAAAACAAACAGCAATCCGACCCGTCCTCGGTGGCGTCGTCGTCCGACTGCACCTCGGCGTGGTCGTCGGACTGCACCTCGGCGTGGTCGTCCGGCTTCGCCTCGGCGTGGTCGCCCGACTTCACCTCAACGTGGTCGTCCGACTGCACCTCGTCGTGGTCGTCCGACTGCACCTCGTCGTCGTCCGACTGCACCTCGTCGTCGTCCGACTGCACCTCGTCGTCCAGCTGCACCTTGTCGTCGAGCGGCTTGCACGACGGCCTCGGAGTGTCCTGGCGGATGTGCCCAATTTGACAATACTTGGGCCACAGTTGGGCCCAAATATTGTCAAATCGGGCCCTCAAGGGCACAGCTTTCAAACTGTCGAACAAAAAAACTCCAAATTCCTCCATCCATCCTCCACGTATCCGTCCATCCATCCATCCCCTATCCTTCACCAACCCTCTACTCATCTATCCTCTGTCATCCTATCCTCCATCCACCCTTCATCCTCCTCACCCAAACGTCCATCGCCATATCCCTTTTGCAAGCGCGCGTCTCCGTCAGCACGATCGACATCGCGCTTGCAGAACGCCTCAAGCTCGGGGCCCGAGAGGACGCCCTTGACGAGTGACGCGAGCCGCGTCGCGCCATCTCGACGACGTCGACGGGGATGGGGGGCTTCCCCATCAGGTGGAGGAAGAACTGAATGGAGTCCACCTGGTCGTCCGTCGTGCAGCTCGAAACAGCCTCGCAATCTGAGGTGAGAGGATGAGGTAGATAGGGAAACGTTGTTTGAAGGAGGGGATGGGAGAATCGAAAAGAAGGGAAGGGGGGTGGGTCGAACAAAACGATGGGACATTACCTCCGCCATCATCTCACATCCCCATCCTCATTCTCATCCTCCTCCTCATCCTCCTCCTCGTCCTCCCCAGCATCCTCGTGGCCTGATCCTCCTCATCATCATACCCAGCGTGCGTTTTAACCATCCTAGTCCTACCATGCCTCTTCCTCCTTCTCATCCTCCTCATCTTCATCCTCCTACCATGCCTCCTCATCCTCCTCTTAACCATCCGCCGCCTGGCGTTGGCGGAGAGCACTATCTCGAACTCGTCGAAGATGTTTGAGGATCGTCAGCAACTTGTCCGCGAGGCTTCCCGCGCGCTCGCAGTCGGACGCCGTCCTCGTCTCCTTCACACACCTCGGGAACCTCGTTTTGAGGAGTGGGAAGAGGTGCGGATGAGGAGAAGGAGGAGGAAGAGGAGGCGGAGGAGAAGGAAGAGGAGGAGGAGGAGGAGGAGGAGGAGGAGGAGGAGGAGGAGGAGGAGGTAGAAGTGGAGGTAGAACATGAGGTAAAAGTGGAGGTAGAAGAGGGGGCAGACGAGGAGGAGGAGGAGGAAGAGGAGGAGGACACATAGGAGGTGGGGAAAGAGGGTGACGACGATGACGAGGGAATGACGTCGGGGAATGTGAAGGGCGGTGGGAACCGGCACACCGCTCTGACGCACGCGGCCCTCATGATGGTGAAGTTGCACTCGGCATCTGGGATCGAGCGCAGGAGTACTTCTACCTTCACGGGGCTGGGGGACGGGGGTGGCCTTTCTTTCCCACCCCCATGCCCCTCCTCATCTACCTCCTCCTTCTTCTCTACCTCCCTCGTCATCCTCCTCTTCTACCTCCGCTTTTACTTCATTTTCTACCTCCACTTGTACATCGTCCTCCTCCTTCTCCTCCGCCTCCTCTTCCTCTTCCTCTTCCTCCTCCTCCTCCTCATCATCATCATCAGCATCATTATCATCCGTCCTTGTCGGTTTCGAGTGGAAGACACCTTCAAGCGCCCAAGATCACGTACAGGCCCGTGGTGCCCACCTGGCGGTGCTCCTGGTACCTTGGGTGGGGGCGGTTGGAAGCGAAGCACATGGCATCGCTTCTTGATCTCATTATTTGTGAAAACAGTGCGAAACATGAAAAAAGTGAAAACAGCGATGCGCTGAATGTGTTTTGTTTTTGAAGCACGGGGCGCCCCGTCAGGGCGCCAAACGACCACCAGAGGCGCAAGTGGTCTACAGCACCGCCAACACACACAAGCTGCAAGCACCTGCACGACTCGAAATATGGATAAGGTTGAACGCGGTGCTCGATCCAGCAGTCGCTCGCGACATCCTGGCCGACAGAGTACGCCTTCGGTACCCATGGGTGGAGATCGGGGCTCACCGTAAAGGACGGAAGTTGTGCAGTGCGAGGTGCCGACATGAATCCTAACGTATTTGAGTCTATCGACTTTGAGCCTAACGTGCATGATCGTCATCATCCTCATCATCATCATCATCATCACCATCACCATCGCCATCACCATCACCATCACCGCCATCATCCTACTCATTTCCTACTCCTCCCCCTACTCCTACTCCCCCTACTCCTTCTCCCATGCCCATCCCCTTTGGTTGCACGACCACCAAGTCCCGCATATCATGTAATGCTGGAGCCGATGCCGCGGAGTCCCGTGCCAGGAAGTTGTGCGCCCCGAGGTTGAAGGCGTGCTTGACGCCAGAAGATTCGACATGGCCCACAAGAGCCTCGCCGAGCTTTTTGCCGTCAACCTTGGCCCTGGACATCGCGTAGGGAGATCGTGGCAGCGAACGCCGCACCACGATTATAGTTACCTCCCAAACCCATATTAAGGGCGCAGTGGGGTGGGGGTGGTGGGGCCGGCGAGGGGGGCGCATTGATCCCTGGAAATGTTTTGATGAAGGGGAGTGGCGGCGGGGGAGAGGGGGGCGGGGGAAGGGGGCGGAAGGCCCCCTGACCGTATATTGATCCCTGGAAATGCGTTTGATGAGGGGAGGGTGGCGGGGGAAGGGGGGAAAGGGGCGAACGGCCCCCTGGCCCCCCCTGAGGCTAGGCGTTCGCTGCATCGATCTGGCGGCCGCGCCGCAGACACGGAGCGCGAGGCTCCCCGAAGCCAAAATGGCTGCGTCATCGTCTTCCTCTCCCGCTTCCTCTCCCTAATCCCCTCCCTCCTCATTTCCCTCCTCCTCCTCCTCCTCTTCCTCCTCTTCCTCCTCCTCCTCCTCCTCCTTCTCCTCCTCCTCCCCCTCCCTCCTCCCATCGCTATGTGCTGATTCCTGAGCGCACATCCGAGCCAACAAACGTTTGCAAACTTTTGCAAACGTGTAAGTCTTCTTCAACAAACGTTTGCAAACGTTTGCAAACGTTGGTCGACCGCGCACGATACTGGCACAAACGTTTGTCTTGAAATCGGTAGCGCTATATCGAAAATCGGTAGCGTTAACCACCAAAATCGGTAGCGTTAACACCAACCGCTGCCGAATTTCGTCGGTAGCGTTAGGTGCTGACGCCACCGTTTTTTAAACCGGAAATTAGTGAAAATCGGTAGTGATCTAACGCTACCGAAATTTTTCGGTAGCGGATGATCCGGGTTGTCAGAAGAGAAGCCGGCGCGTGCGCGTGCGTCGCCGCGCCCCTCCGCTCACCGCTCCGCGTTCCCTTCTGTGACTTCCCGCGGCCTGCAGCGTGTCCCTGAGCGCCTGTTCCAATACGTTCACGTAGAACGTGTTCCAGAAGCCTCGCGAAGCACCCCAGACTTCGCGCCCCCACGCGTGCAGGCACGCGTGGACGCGTCGCTCTCAGCCCTTCAGGAGCACTTTAGGGGAGCTTCCCAGCGACCGTCGAGCTCCGGCTCGCGCGGTTTCCAGCGCCTCCGCGCACGTGTGGGATGTAACTCGTAGAGCTTCCCTTAGCTTGTTGCTGGAAGCTTAAGAGTAATTCCCGGAGAGCTCCCCGAGAGCTGTAGGGTTTTAGATTAGAAGCCGGACGGTGGTGGCGCCCGCCGGCAGCCCACCCCCGCCGCTCCACGATCCTCGCAGCAGCTCGCCGGTGCCGGCAGCTGGTCCGGGAGCGGTTCCGGCACGCGTCCACGCGTGCCTGCGCGCGTGCAGGCACGCGTGGAAGCGTGCCTGGTAGCGCTTGAGAAGCGCTTCAGAGGAGTGCCCTCTTCGCTCTCCGGGTTTTGGACGCTGCCAAGTTCCGGGGCGCTGTTCCGGGGCGCTGGGGGGCTAGTTGGCAAGGAGAATCTCGACGGACCTTTTGCTGACTTCTGCTCGGTCGAAAATTATGTTCTCAAACTTTAACCATTCGTTTGAGCTCTAGTATTATTTCCTACCATATTCGATCTTATTCCCGCTCGCCGTCTTGATCTCAGCTCGATCGGGTACCTTGCACTGCCAAAAAGCACGCGGGCGGGATCGGCCGTTTTTCCCGGAGAGCTCTCTGAGAGTTAGAGGGTTTTCCATTAGAAGCTGGACGGTGATGGTGCCCGCCAGCAGCCCATCTCCGCCGCTCCACGATCCTCGCAGCAGTTCGCCCGTCCCGGCAGCTGGTCCGTGAGCGTTTCCGGCGCGCGTCCACGCGTGCCTGCACGCGTGCAGGCGCGCGTGGAAGCGTTCCTGGCAGCGCTTCAGAAGCGCTGCAGGGGAGCACCCGCAGCTGTCAAGGACAGCTCTTCCATAGCGTACAGCAACAGTGGGAAGCTTTCCAGCGGCTCCAGAGCTCCGTCTCGCGAGATTTCCAACGTCTCAACGCACGCTGAGCCGCGTGCGTGTGCTGTGTTTCTGCGAGTGCCTCTTCGCTCTCCGGGTTTTGGACGCTATCAAGTGAGTTATCTTGATACGCTTTCACGGCTTTTTGTATTTAACTCGCGATTTAGGAAAGCTACAGGGCTGATGCTCACAGAAACCGATTTAGAATCATCAGGCGCGTTCGTCTATTAAATCTAGAGGCTTGAACTGGGTCTGCTACTCGAACTCAGTCCGCGAAACTATTCATACGAATGTTCGAATATCTCACAATGTTTGCCTAACCGGCCCAAAGTTCGCACATTGTCCGTCGGGGCCGGGTCGGCCATCTGGGAACCGGCGGTAAACCGTCAACCTGGTTACCGCCGGGACCTCGTAGTGCTCTTTTCTTGCACGGCGATCCTCGGAACACATGAAGAAAGCTTCTGGAGCGAGAAACGAGAAACTCGAAAAATCACGTTTTTCTGTTTTTATCCAACGTCGGTTCCTCCAAGTGTTTTGATAGTAATACTGCGCCTACGGACCTGAGAATCTCATTGGCAGACGCGGCGTAACCCACTACAGGTGCGACAAATCTGGTTTCTCAAAATGAACTGTCAAATATCATCAAATCTTAGGAACACCGACCGAAAGTTATCATGGTAGCGTCCGAAACCCGGAGAGCAGAGAGACTCTCGGGGACGGGAAATCTTTCCTGGAGAGCTCTGGGGGGCTCCTTGAAGCGCTTCGAAAGCGCTGCCAGTCGCGCTTCCATACGTGCCTGCACGCGTGCAGGCACACGTGGACGCGTGCCGGAAGCGCTCCCGGACGGGCTGCGACCCCAAACGTTATCACATTGTCTCTTCTCGTCGGGTCGACCAACTAGCTCCACCCCGCGCCGGAATTCCTCTAGCTCATCGATGCCGAAGAGCTCTACGAGGTACTAGCTGCACCCCGCGCCGGAATTCCTCTAGCTCATCGGCGCCGAAGAGCTTTACGAGGTACTTCTCTTAGCTCATCTTGCTGAAGAGCTCTACGAGGTACTGCCGCACGCTGTGTGCGCAGAGTACGGCCAGATGCAGGTCTTAGACGTGCGCGGAGGCGCTCGAAACCGCGCGAAGCGGAGCTCGACGGTCGCTGGGAACCGCCCCTGAAGGGACGCTGCTCGCGTGAAGGCACGCTGTCTGGGGTGCTTCGCGAGGCCTCTGGAACACGTTCTACAGGAACGTAATGGAACAGGCGTTCCGGGACACGCTGCGGAACGCGGAGAGTCACAGAAGGTGCGGCGACGCACGCGCACCCGCCGGCTTCCCTTCTGACAACCCTATTTAGCCTAAGAGGCTATCCGGGAACTGGCTGCACCCCGCGCCCGAATTCCTCTAGCTCATCGATGCCGAAGAGCTCTGCGAGGTACGTTGGAAATCTCGCGAGACGGAGCTCTGGAGCCGCGGGAAAGCTTCCCTACGATGCTGCATGCTCTGGAACAGCATTCCTTCACAGCTCCTGGCGGTCCCCTGCTGCGCTTCTGAAGCGCTGCCAGGAACGCTTCCACGCGTGCCCGCGCGCGCGCAGGCACGCGTGGACGCTTGCCGGAAGCGCCCCCCGACCAGCTGCCGGGACCGGCGAGCCGCTGCGGGGATCGTGGAGCGGTGGAGGTGGGCTGCTGGCAGGCACCGCCACCGTCCGGCTTCTACTCCTATGCCCTATAGCTCTCAGCGAGCTCCCCGGGAACCGTGGCGCTGGATAGCTAGTATCTCGTCGAGCTCTTCGGCAAGATGAGGTGAGGGGAATTCGCGCGCAGGGTGGAGCAAGTAACTCGTAGAGCTTCCCTTAGCTAGTAGCTGGAAGCTTAGGAGTAATACCTCGCAGGGCTCTTCGGCATTGATAAGCTAGAGGAATTCCGGCGCGGGGGGGAGATAGTACCTCGTAGAGCTCTTCGGAATACCTCGTAGAGCTCTTCGGCAAGATGAGCTAAGAGGAATTCGGGCGCTGGGTGGGGCTAGTAACTTGTAGAGCTTCCCTTAGCTAGTTGCTGGAAGGTTAAGAGTAATACCTCGTAGAGCTCTTCGGCAGGATGAGCTAAGAGGAATTCCGGCGCAGGGTGGAGCTAGTTGGCAGACCCGACCCTGAGAGACAATGTGGCAACTTTGGGTCGGTATTTCCCGGGCAGCTCTCCGAGGGCTAGTAGGTTTTAGATTTGAAGCCGGACGGTGGCGGTGCCTGCCAGCAGCCCGCCTCCACCGCTCCACGATCCCCGCAGCAACTCGCCGGTCCCGGCAGCTGGTCGAGGTGCGCTTCCGGCAAGCGTCCACGCGCGCCTGCGCGCGCGCAGGCACGCGTGGATACGTTCCTGGCAGCGCTTCAGAAGCGCTGCAGGGGAGCCCCCGGCGCTGTGAGGACAGCTGTCCCAAAGCATTCAACTACGTCGGAAAGCTTTCCAGCGGCTCCAGAGCTCCGTCTCGCAAGATTTCCAGCGTCTCCACGCGCGCTGCGCCGCGTGCGAGTGCTCCTCGGCAAGATGAGCTAAGAGGAATTTGGGCGCAGGGTGGAGCTAGTGTCTCGTAGAGCTCCTCGGCAAGATGAGCTAAGAGGAATGCGGGCGCAGGGTGGGGCTAGTTGGCAGAACCGACCTAAGAGACAATGTGATGACTTGGGGTCGGTTTTGCTAAGATTTGAAAGATATTCCCAGAGAGCTCTCTGATAGCTATAGGGTTTTAGATTAAAAGCTGGACGGTGGTGTTTCCCGCCAGCAGCCCATCTTCGCCGCTCCAGAATCCCCGCAGCAGCTTGTACAATCTCGCAGCGTGTCCGGGAGCGCTTCTGGCACGCTTCCACGCGTGCCTGCGCGCGTGCAGGCTCGCGTGGAGGCGTGCCTGGCAGCGCTTCAGAAGTGCTTCATGAAAGCGCCCAAGAGCTTTCCCCGGATAGCCTCTTGGGCTGGAAAGGGTTGTCCGAAGAGAAGCCGGCGGGTGCGCGTGCGTCGCCGCACTCCCAAGCTCACCGCTCCACGCTCCCTTCTGTTCCCGGAAAGTTCTCTGAGAGCTAGAGGGTTTCAGAGTAGAAGCCGGACGGTGGTGGTGCTCTCCAGGAAAGATTTCCCGTCCCCGAGGGTCTCTTCGCTCTCCGGGTTCTGGACGCTACCAAGTGACTCTCCGGGTTTCGAAGCGTGTCCCGGAGCGCCTGTTCCAATGCTGGGCGCCGGCGGTAAACCGTCAACCTTTCTTACCGCCGGGGGACTCGTGGGGCTTCCTTGCCAAATTCCCGGAGAGCTCGCTGAGAGCTAGAGGGCTTAAGATTAGAAGCCGGACGGTGGTTGTGCCCGCCAGGAGCTCCTCCACGGCGGTCCACGTACCTCGTAGAGCTCCTCGGCAAGATGAGCTAAGAGGAATTCGGGCGCAGGGTGGAGCTAGTTGGCAGACCCGACGTTAAGAGACAGTGTGGCGACTTGGGGTCGGTTTTTCTATCTTTGTCTAAAATTTGAAAGTTCGTTTTAAGAACAGGTATTTTTCCCACTTGTAGTGGGTTATACCGCGTCTGCCAGTAAAATTCTCAGGTCCATAGATGCAATACTACTATCAAAACACTTGAGGGAACCAACTCTGTTCCGAGTGATCCTGACACGCGTTCACGGTTTTCGGCACTTGACTCGAGATTTAGGAGAGCCACAGAGCTGATACTTACAGACCAATTCTGAATGATCAGGCACGTTCGTCTGTTGCATCCAAAGGTCTGAACTCGGTCTGCTACTCGAGCTAGGCGACATATTCGTATTTCTCAAGTTCTCTGTACAGGCGCTCTTGGTATTATGTACCCAACTCGAAAACCGATTCAGAACCAGCAGGGGCATTCGACTGAAGCATCTAGAGCTTTGAACAGGGTCTGCTACTCGAGCTAGGTCCGCAACTATTCGCATGCGACCGATTTTTTTCGAGCTGATGGTGATATTTTCATTTAACTCGAGCTGAAGCTATCCCGCACAGAAATCACAAGAAAACATATATTCTCACGTGTGTCTGCCGTCGAATTCTCAGGTCTGCAGATGCAATGTTACTATCACGGGAACGACGTTTGATGAAAACGGAAAAACTTATTTTTCGAGCTTCATTCTTCACGATTGAGAAAGCCTTTCCCGTGTGTTCCGAGCAGCGCCGCGCGAGAAAAGAGCTCTACGAGGCTCCCGGCGGTTACCTGGTTTACGGTTTACCGCCGGGGCCCAGTTCCCCGCAGCGCCTCGCCTGAGCCGGCAACGTGTCTGGGAGAGTCTCCGGCAAGCTTCCACGCGTGCTTGCACGCGTGCAGGCACGCATGGAAGCGTTTCTGGCAGCGCTTCAGAAGCGCTGCAGGGGAGCCCCCCAAGCGCCAGAAGAGCTTTACGAAAGCGTTTGAGGGCTCGCCAGGAAAGCTTTCTGGTGTGTGTGCCCTTTGCTCTCCGGGTTTTGGACACTACCAAGTATTATGTCCAAAGAATTGTCAGGGAACGATAGTTGTTCAGCCTCTGCTGATGCAGACTCAAATACGAGACTGATTTCAGAGCTCTAGATGCAACAGGCGCACGCACCTCATGATGCTTAATCGATTGATGTGCGTACGAGCTCTGTGTCCCTCCCACATTTTGAGTTAAGTACAGAAAACCATCGAATTTACGAATAGGTTCACGGACCTAGCTCGAGTAGCAGACCGAGTTCAGAACTCTAGATGCCATAGATGAATCGCGCCTGATGATTTCGAATGAGTTCTGCAAGTAGCAGCTCTGTAGCTGTTCTGCAGGTCGAGTTAAGTCCAGAAAGCCGACATCATCTGTCAAGATGACCCGAATAGTACGAAAAGGTTCGTGGACATAGTTCGAGTAGCAGACCAAGTTCAGACCGCTGGATGCAACGGACGAACGCGCCTGATAATTCTGATTTGTTTCTGTTAATCTGAGCTCTGAAGGTGTCCTAGAGCTCGAGTTAAGTTCAGAAAACCGACAGCACCTATTAAGATGACTCGAATAATGCGAATAGTTTCGCGGACCTAGCTCGGGTAGAAGACTGAGTTGAGACCTCCTGGAAGCAACAGACGAACGCGCCTGATGATTCTGAGAGGGTTCCTGTAAATATCAGCTCTGTAGCTGTCCTATAGCTCGAGTTATTTCAGAAAACCGTCACCGCGGGTCAAGATGATCCGAAACGGCCGATCCTGCCGCAGTGCTTTTTGGCAGTAATATCTGCCCGATCGATCTGAGATTAAGACGGCGCAGCGTGTCCCGGAGCGCCTGTTCCAATACGTTCCCGTACAACGTGTTCCAGAGGCCTCGCGAAGCACCCCAGACAGCGCGCCTTCACGCGAGCAGCGAGCCCCCGCGCGTGCAGGCACGCGTGAAAGGGTCGCTGTCAGCGTTTCAGAAGCGCTTCAGGGACGCTCCCCAGCGACCGACGAGCTCCGTTTCGCGGTTTCCAGCGCCTCTCCGCACGTCTAAGACGTGCATGCCTCGTAGAGCTCTTCGGCATCGATGAGCTAGAAGAATTCCGGCGCGGGGTGCAGCTAGTTTCCCGGAGAGCTCTCTGAGAGCTAGAGGGTTTATCTCGTAGAGCTCTTCGTTATCGACGAGCTAGAGGAATTCCGGCGCAGGCTGAGCTAGTTGGTCGATCCGACGAGAAGAGACAATGTGACAACTTTGGGTCTCTTTTGCTGGTATTTGAAAGATATTTAACCATTCATTTTGAGACAGATTTTTACGCCGAGCATTAGCATATACAATTTATTCCCAGAGCAGCTCTGCTCTCTAGAGCCAGTCATAATATCAGTTCACTTCGGGGAACCGACTTCAAGTTAACACGAAACAAATGTCAATTTGATGTTTTTTTCTGGAAATACTTCGAGAACCTCCCTGCTTCGACCCTGAGCACTGTTACGCGTGCAAGGAGCTACGAGGTTTTGTTTGATAAGCTGGTGACAGAACGTGGGTTCCCTACAAAGAGGGCCCAAACAGATTATGCTCGGAAGCTGTATGAGATGCTTCAGAATGTGCAAGCGACGCTGGAGGATCTTCTAGGATTCTTCGAGGTGCACAGGTACTTGACAGGACAAATGCACCGCGCCGAGACTGCCAAGTTTCTTGAGGTTTCCAAGTGCAGCGATTACCGAATACTATTCTTCGGACGCCCGAGGAGTTTCGACAAGTGAAACTTTACGAGTTTCGACGTGCGTGGTTCCTCCGAGGCCTTTTGTCTGCATACATTACCTCTCTGTGTATTGTACGCTGGATTGTATTGGATTGTTGATTGTGATTGCCTCGCGTGGTCTTTTTGATTGTTGATTGTGATTGCCTCGTGTGGTCATTCAGTGCATCCTTATTTAGTGCATAGTCTTTCAGTTTGTTCGTTGCCTTTGTTTCTTGCTTGTGTTTCGGTAGTGTTGCCTTTCGGTCCATAGTCATGGTGCATATGCATTTGTTTGTGCTCTAATAGTTCAGTGTGTGCATGTTCAGTTCTTGGCCAGGTCTCCTGGCTCTCTTGTCGTAGTATGAGTTTCGCCTCATCAGTGTTCTCACTGTTGTAGGTTTGTCTGTAGTGTTAGTTTCGCCTCATCAGTGTTCTCACTGTTGCAGTGCCCACAGGTCGTTTGATTCGCCTGAGACTTGTTGGACCTGGCCTCAGTGGCCAAGATGGTCCCAGCAAAGACGCAACAAAAAAAACAGCTCGACGGTTCACCGCCGGCGCCAGTTAGATTGGAAACCGGACGGTGGTGGTGCCTGCCAGGAGCTCCTCCACGGCAGCAACGTCCGCCGCAGCGACTCGCCCGTGCCGGCAGCGGGTCCGGGAGCGCTTCCGGCACGCGTCCACGCGTGCCTGCACGCGTGCAGGCACGCGAGCTCTCTAGGAAAGATTTCCCGTCAAGTACCCTGTAGAGCTCTTCGACGTCGATGAGCTAGAGGAATTCCGGCGCGGGCTGGAGCTAGTAACTCGTAGAGCTTCCCTTAGCTAGTTGCTGGAAGCTTAAGAGTAATACCTCGTAGAGCTCTTCGGCATCGATGAGCTAGAGGAATTCCGGCGCGGGCTGGAGCTAGTAACTCGTAGAGCTTCCCTTAGCTAGTTGCTGGAAGCTCAAGAGTAATACCTCGTAGAGCTCTTCGGCATCGATGAGCCAGAGGCATTCCGGCGCGGGGTGGAGCTAGTAACTCGTAGAGCTTCTTTTAGCTAGTTGCTGGAAGCTTAAGAGTAATTCCGGGGCGCTGGAGAGCTAGCTGGCCAGAAAAATCTCGACGGACTTTTTTCCTGGAGAGCTCTCTGAGAGCTAGAGGGTTTTAGATTAGAAGCCGGACGGTGGTGGTGCCCGCCAGGAGCTCCTCCACGGCGGTCCAGGATCCTCGCAGCACCTCGCCCGTCCCGGCAGCGGATCCGGGAGCGCTTCCGGCACGCGTCCACGCGTGCCTGCACGCGTGCAGGCACGCGTGGGAGCGTTCCTGGCAGCGCGTCAGAAGCGCTGCAGGGGAGCCCCCCAGAGCTCCAGAAGCGTTTCACGAGAGCGTCCGAGGGCTCGCCAGGAAAGCTTTCCGGTGTGTGTTTCTTTTCCCGGAGAGCTTTCTGAGAGCTATAGGGTTTTAGATTAGAAGCCGGACGGTGTGGTGCCTGCCAGCAGCTCATCTTCGCCGGTCCAGAATCCCCGCAGAAGTTCGTGTGACCCGGCAGCCCGTTCGGGCGAGGTTCCGGCAAGGGTACACTCGTGCCTGCACGCGTGCAGGCACGCGTGGAAGCGTGCCTGGCAGCGCTGGACAAGCGCTTCTGGGGCCCCAGAGCTCTCCAGGGAGAATGTCCTGTTCCAGAGGGTCTCTTTGCTCTCCGGGTTTTTTGTCGGAGAGCCCTCTGAGAGTTAGAGGGTTTTACATTGGAAGCCGGACGGTGGTGGTGCCCGCCAGCAGCCCATCTCCGCCGGTCCAGGATCCTCGCAGCGACTCGCCCGAGCCGGCAGCGGGTCCGGGAGAGCTTCCGGCAAGCGTCCACGCGTGCCTGCACGCGTGCAGGCACGCGTGGAAGCGTTCCTGGCAGCGATTCAGAAGCGCTGCAGGGGAGCCCCCCAGAGCTCCATAATCGCTTCACGAGAGCGTCCGAGTGCTCGCCAGGAAAGCTTTCCGGTGTGTGTTCTCTTTGCTCTCCGGGTTTTTCCCGGAGAGCTCTCTGAGAGCTAGAGGGTTTTAGATTAGAAGCCGGACGGTGGTGGTGCCCGCCAGCAGCCCATCTCCGCCGGTCCAGGATCCTC
Source organism: Prorocentrum cordatum (assembly GCA_963575745.1). Classification (NCBI taxonomy): domain Eukaryota; class Dinophyceae; order Prorocentrales; family Prorocentraceae; genus Prorocentrum; species Prorocentrum cordatum. The sequence continues at coordinate 63,288 of CAUYUJ010018412.1, forward strand.
GCAGCGACTCGCCCGAGCCGGCAGCGGGTCCGGGAGAGCTTCCGGCAAGCGTCCACGCGTGCCTGCACGCGTGCAGGCACGCGTGGAAGCGTTCCTGGCAGCGATTCAGAAGCGCTGCAGGGGAGCCCCCCAGAGCTCCATAATCGCTTCACGAGAGCGTCCGAGTGCTCGCCAGGAAAGCTTTCCGGTGTGTGTTCTCTTTGCTCTCCGGGTTTTGAACGCTGCCAAGTAACTCGTAGAGCTTCCCTTAGCTAGTTGCTTGAAGCCTAAGAGTAATTCCGGGGCGCTTGAGAGCTAGTTGGCCAGAACAATTCCCGGGGAGCTCTCTGAGAGCTAGAGGGTTTTAGATTAGAAGCCGGACGGTGGTGGTGCCCGCCAGGAGCTCCTCCACGGCGGTCCACGTCCGCCGCAGCACCTCGCCCGAGCCGGCAGCTGGTTCGGGGGCGCTCTCCACGTGAGCCTGCGCGCGTGCAGGCGCGCGTGGAAGCGTTCCTGGCAGCGCTTCAGAAGCGCTGCAGGGGAGCTCCCCAGAGCTCTTTAGGAAAGATTTCCCTTCCCCGACGGTCTCTTCGCTCTCCGGGTTTTTCCCGGAGAGCTCTCTGAGAGCTAGAGGGTTTTAGATTAGAAGCCGGACGGTGGTTGTGCCCGCCAGCAGCCCATCTTCGCCGTTCCAGAATCCTCGCAGCAGTTCGTTTGACCCGGCAGCGTGTCCGGGAGCGCTTCCGGCACGCGTCCACGCGTGCCTGCACGCGTGCAGGCACGCGTGGAAGCGTTCGTGGCAGCGCTTTCGAAGCGCGTCAGGGGAGCGCCCCAGAGCTCTCCAGGGTAGAGTTCCTGTTCCCGAGAATCTCTTCGCTCTCCGGGTTTCGGGCCAAGTGGACGCTACCAAGTACTTCGTAAGTTCTTCGGCAAGATGAGCTAGGAGGAATCCGGGCGCAGGGTGGAGCTAGTTGGTCGACCCGACCTTAAGAGACAATGTGGCGACTTGGGGGCGGATTTTCAATCCTTGTGCAAAACAACTCGTAGAGCTTCCCTTAGCTAGTTGCTGAAGGTAGTTCCGGGGCGCTGGAGAGCTAGTTGGCAAGAAAAATCTGGACGGACCTTTTGGTGACTTTTGGTCGGTTAAAAATTTTGTTCTCGAAATTCAACCTTTTTTTTTTTGTGTTTGTACTTAACGAGCTATGGGGCAGCTACAAAGCTGATGCTCACAGAAACTGATTGAGAATGATAAGGAGCGTTCGTCTGTTGAATTGAGAGCTCTGAACTTGGTCTGCTGCCCGAGCTAGGTCCGCGAAACTATTCGTACTGTTCGAGTACTTTTAAGAGGTGCTGTTGGTTTTTGTGCACTTAACTCGGGCTGTAGGGGGGCTACAGGGCTGATGTTCACCGGAATCGATTTGGAGACATCAGGCGCGTCTGCCTGTCGCATTCAGAGGTCTGAACTCGTTCTGCTACTCGAGCTTGGTTCACGAAACTATTTGTATTGTTCGAGTAATCTTGAGAGGTGATGTCGGTTTTCTGCACTTAACTCGGGCTCTAGGGGGGCTACAGGGCTGATAATCACAGGAATCGATTTGGAGACATCAGGCGCGTTCGCCTGTCGCATTCAGAGGTCTGAACTCGGTCTGCTACCCGAGCTAGGTTCGCGAAGCTATTCATATTCTTCGAGTCATCTTGAGAGGTGCTGTCGATTTTCGCACGTAGCTCGGGCTGTAGGAGAGTTACAGAGCTGATACGCACAGAAACTGATTCGAAATCATGGTGCGCGTTCGTCTGTTGCATTCAGAGGTCTGAACTGGGTTTGCTACTCGGGCTAGGTCCGCACAACTGTTCGTATTCTTCAAGTCACCTTGACAGATGTTGTCCCTTTTCTGCATTGAACTCGGGCTGTAGGAGAGCTACGAGCTGGTACGCACAGAAAACGATCCAGAATATCAGGGGCGTTCGGCTGTTGCATCGAGAGGTCTGAAAGCGCTCTGGCTGAAAAACTATTCGTTCTTTGTATTTTTTCATTGTATACGGTCAGGAAGCTCTGCGAGTCCTTCGGCGGTAAGAAAGGTTCGGTTTACCGCCGGCGCCCAGTAATTCCGGGGCGCTGGAGAGCTAGTTGGCAAGAAAAATCTCGACGGACCTTTTGGTGACTTTTGGTCGGTTGAAAATTTTGTTGTCGAAATTCAACCATTCGTTAGAGCTCTAATATTTTTCCCCATGATATTCGATATTATTTCCGCTCGCCGTCCTGATCTCAGCTCGATCGGGTACCTTTTACTGCCAAAAAGCAGGGGGGCGGGATCGGCCGTTTCGGGTCATCTTGACACTCGGTGACGGTTTTCTGAACATAACTCGAGCTATAGGAGAGCTACAGAGCTGATGCTTACAGAAACAGAGGCAGAATCATCAGGCGCGTTTGTCATATGAATCCAGATGTCTGAACTCCGTCTGCTGCGTGAGCTAGGTCCGCGAAGCTATTCGTATTATTCGAGTCATCTTGAGAGGTGCTGTCGGTTTTCTGTACTTCACTCGGGCTGTGGGGGGGCTACAGGGCTGGTAATCACAGAAACCGATTCGGAGACATCAGGCGCGCCCGCCTGTCGCATGCAGAGGTCTGAACTCGATGATACTCGAGCTAGGTCCGCAAAATTATTCGTATCGCTCGAGTCATCTCGACAGGGACTGTCGGTTTTCTGTACTTAACTCGAGCTCTAGGGGAGCTACAGAGCTGATGCGCACAGAAACTGATGCAGAAGAATCAGGTGCGTTTGTCTGTTGCATCCAGAGGTCTGAACTCGTTCTGCTACTCGAGGTAGGTCCGCGAAACTTTTCGTATCGTTCAAGTCATCTTGGGAGGTGCTGTCGGTTTTCGCACCTAACTCGGGCTGTAGGAGAGCTACAGAGCTGATATGCACAGAAACTGATTCGGAATCATCATGCGCGTTCGTCTGTTGCATCCAGAGGTCTGAACTGGGTATGCTACTCGGGCTAGGTCCGCAAACCTATTCGTATTCTTCGAGTCATCTTGACAGGTGTTGTCCATTTTCTGTATTGAACTCAGGCTGTAGGAGAGCTACATAGCTGGTACGCACATACACCGATCCAGAAGCATCAGGCGCGTTCGTATGTTGCATCGAGAGGTCTGAACTCGGTCTGCTACCCGAGATATGTTCACAAAAAATTCGAGCGATATTCACATAGGGGAACATTCGCGACGAGGGCTGAGAACGCAGAATTGCACATATTATAAACTTAAGCAAACACTCAATTTTTAAGTTAAGTATGTGGGGTTCCTCGGTAGCGTAATTATATATCAGTATAAATATGTGTGTATATATGAACCCTTTCCAATCTAAGTCTGTTGCGCTACGCGTGTTCCGTTTTGTGCACCCAGAGGAGCTCCGTACTGTCCCGATCATCGCGTGTAGGCCAACCTCAGTCGACGACAAGCGTCGCCAAACGCGCTGCGACTTCACCACATCCAATGCACTGCGCTTGCGAGCAACTCCACGTCGGCGCGCGACGATGTGCAAGTAACTTCACTTGATCACCATGAGTCCAACCAACACCAAGCGGGTCTGCTTACGGGGCTGATCGCACTCATATCCGATGCTGGCTACGAAACAAACTGATATGGTTTCGCGTGCGCTGCGTCTTACGGTGAAGCAAATGCAAGCGAACAAAAACAATATACCTTTTGATACTGCAAAACAGAAGTCGCGCAACACATCACCGAGAAAAGCACTTGAAAGGTCAGCCGGGAGAGTGGTCACCGAAAACATTTTTCAGTGGTTTTGCATAAGCAGTCTGCGTGCCCCTGTACGAGGACATGCAGACTACAGCGGGAGCTTGTCGGGCGCGTCGACCGCCCCGGCCGGGAGAGATGCCTCGGGGAGCTCCCCCGCTCGAAGAGCGCGGAGTGCTTTCGATACCTCGGGGCGCTTTCGTGACTTGTCGTCGCTTCGCGTGGCCCCGCCGTGCCATCCCTTCCAGAATCGGCGCCGTGGCGAGTTGCCCTGGTCGCGGAGTCGGGGGGGCCTGCATTGGAGTGGATGGCCAGGGATGCCTTCGCGCCCGAATGGGGCGCGGGTGGGTTTGGGGGGCGGAAGAGGGAATCGGATGGGGGGGGTGAGGGGTGGGGGGTAGGGGCAAGGGGAGAAGGAGGAATGGGGGAACAGGAGGGATGAGCATGCGTTGGTGGCTGAAGAAGAGGATGAGGTGCTGGGGGGAGGGCGAAGAGAGGGGGAAAGGCAGTGGAGCAAGGGGGAGAGGAGGAGGTGGAGGAGTGGGAGGGGGTGGAAGAGGAGGAGGAGCAGCAGGACAAGGATGACGAGGAGGGGGATATCGAAGAGGCCATAGGCCTCCTGGGTGCTTATCGGAGTCTCTTCGGATGCCTCGCGAGGGCTTCCTGGGGTCCGCTTGCGGTTTCTTGGGGGCCCGCTGGCGGTTGTGACGGCCCCTCGTGTTGCGTTCTGGGCACATTTGGGCCTCTTGGGCATCTCGGGAGTCTTCTGTGGTCTTCTTGATGGCCTTTTTGGTCTTCCGTCGGGGTTTCCCGGGGCCTCTTTGCGGCCGTCGTTGGGCGCTTTCGGGTGCCCTGGGGGCAATTTGGGTGATGTCGGGCGTAGGTGTGCCCGTGGTTTTGCGCGACCAGCAGGGTGGCGTGCAGCAGTTCGCGGACCAGGACATATGATGTGACGTGTGGTTGGATCGGTCGTGGGATCATTGGGGATATCGTTGGTAGGATATGTCGGAGTACCTGCAGTGGGATGCGCGGCGGGTTCTTAGTGCTGATTTTTGTGTTCAAAGATCAGCACTGGTTGTTTCTTTTGGAGTTTCGTTGTAAGGATTTGTTTTTTTGACCAGACTGACGATTTGTTCGTGAGGGTTCCGTACGGACGGGTCCTGGATAAGGATGTCCTATTCCGAGTTCCATTGTAAGCATTTCCTGTTGTGGAGTCCATGTAAAGGATTCGTAATCAGTGAGTCCATTGGGATTCTTACGTCATTGAGGATTACTTTCTCAGGGTTCCATTGCGACAGGGCTTCAGCACGGATTTTTCATTCCTCATTGGGGAACCCATCGAACATTTTCCTTGCGAAAGATGACTTTTGTAAGGTGTCTGTAGCAATGATTCATGATCGAGGACTCCTCATTACGGAGGCCATTGCCAGCATTCTCTTGTAATGATTCGTTTTTGAAGAAGCGTCAACTGAAAGGGCTTCCCTCTGATGAGTCCTTGTGAAGGATTCTTGCTGAAGGGCTCCCGCTTAAAGACTCGTTGTTAAGGGCTCCTCATTGAAGGGTCCTTTGAATGGTTCCTTGTCAAGGCTCTCATATTGAAAATGCTTCCACTGCGCGGTCTGCGATGATGCCTGTTGAGGATCTGTTTTTGAGGGGGCTCCTTGTTCAGAATTCCTTTTTCAGGAGCGCCCTGCAAGGATTCGTGAGTAAAAGGGTTCCTTAGTCAAGAGGCCATTGTAAGGGTTCCTGAGAAATGATGCCGAATCAGGAGTCCCTTGTAAGGATTTACTTGTTAGGGGTTTCTCTGCAAAGAGTCTATTGTAAGGATTGCGTGTATATGTATGTGTATGTATATATACATATATATTTCTTGGAAGGAGTCCATTGCGAAGATGCCTTATCAAGGATTCCTGTGTGCGGACTCCTCGTGGGGGACTCCTTATTGAGGAATCCACGCCATTAAGGAGTCCAATGTGTGGATTCATTATTAAGGGTTCGTATCGAGGGCTCCATTGTAAGGGCTCCTTATCTAAAGGCTGCCGCCTCTGCCGCCGACCCCAAAAAAGGTCTGGGCTTTTTTTTTTTTTTGTAGGGCGGGCCGGGCGTTTCGCCTGAGACTTCCTTATTATTTATGACACTGAAGCTTAAAACGTGGCAACAATTTCGCATATGGAGGGCGGGTGGTTTTTAAGATGTGGCTCTCGAGGAACCCACATGCAAGGCTTGTAAGAGATTGCAGAGAGAGGAGGAGAAGGCCCGTGCCGAAGAGGCAAAGTGGGTGGTATGCTCACAATGTGGGGAGTCGAAGAGTAAGGCAGAGTTTTCCGCTCACACGTTGTGCAACGTGTCCAAAGCGTCGATTGCGTGTACCCAGTGCGTAGACGCTGCGGCTGCACAACGGGGCACTGCGGCGAGGAAGGACGGGAAGGCCTGCGTTGTGTGCGAGGTGGTGCAGCGGCGTGAATGCTTTTCGAAGTGGATGTGGGGCGGCGTGGCCGATCGAGACCGCAAGTGCAAGCGCTGCGTCGCTGGCGCGAAGCTCCCGCGCGGATGGTGGAGATGCATAGCTTGCAAGGACGCTTTCGAAAGAAGGGATTTCAGCAGCTGGTTGGCCAAGCGGACGACGAAGGTTCCGGATGGGAAGCAGAGGTGCAACAAGTGCTTCGCAGATGAAGAGCGGAAAAGGCAGGAGGTCGCCGAGCGAAGCAGGGTGTCGGTGACAAAAAGACAGAGGACGACCTAGGTGTCATGCGTCGGGTGTGTGCGCCTCGAACCCGCCGGAACAGGGTCATGGGTCGAGGCGGGGGCGGGGGCGAGGGTTCGGGGGTCCCATGACAGACGTGTCGTGGGCCAGGGATGACGGGGCGCTGGTAGGTTTCGGGCGAGAAATTCTGGGGTGGGAAGTCCCAAGAGCAGAGCTCTCCCGGGGTGGGGATGCCCATGCAGGACGATGCATGGGTCGGACGTGGTGGGGGATCGAGGAAATGGAATACGTCAACAGGTGACGAGAAATTGCGGGGTGGGGGGTGGGTGCTGGGCCCGGAGGGGGGCGAGGAGGGGGGCGTTGGTAGGTTTCGGGGGAGAAATTGCGGGGTGGGGGGTCCCGAGGACAAAGCTCTCCCGGGGTGGGGATGCCGGGCCAGGAGGGGGGCGAGGAGGAGCGCGTGAGTAGGTTTCGGGGGAGATTCTGGGCTGGGCGGTCCCAAGAACAGTGCTCTCTCGAGGTGGAGATGTCAGGCCAGGAGGGGGGCGTCGGTAGGTTCCGATCAAGAAATTGTGGCGTGGGGGGTCCCAAGAACAGAGCTCTCCCGAGGAGGGGATGCCAGGCCAGGAGGGGGCGTTGGTAGGTTTCGGGCGCGAATTTGTGGGGTGGGGGTCCCAAGAACAGTGCTCTGCCGAGGTGAAGGGCCAGGACAGGAGGGGGGCGTCGGTAGGTTCTGGGTGAGAAATTGTGGCGTGGGGGGTCCCAAGAACAGAGCTCTCCCGAGGTGGAGATGCCAGGCCAGGAGGGGGGCGTTCGTAGGTTCCAGGCGAGAAATTGTGGGGTGGGGGGTCCCAAGAACAGAGCTCTCCCGAGGTGGGGAAGCCAGGCCAGGAGGAGGGCGTTGGTAGGTTCCGGGCGAGAAATTGTGGGGTGGGGGGTCCCAAGAACAGAGGTCTCCCGAGGCGGGGATGCCAGGCCAGGAGGAGGCGTTGGTAGGTTCCGGGCGAGACATTGTGGGGTGGGAGGTCCCGTGAACAGAGCTCTCCCGAGGTGCTGATGCCAGGCCAGGAGGGGAAAGTTGGTAGATTCCGGGCGAGAAATTGTGGGGTGGGGGGTCCCAAGAACAGAGCTCTCCCGAGTTGGAGATGCCAGGCGAGGAGGGGGGCGTCGGTAGGTTCCGGGCGAGTAATTGCGAGTTGGGGGGTCCCAAGAAGAGAGCTCTCCCGAGGTGGGGATGTCAGGCCAGGAGGGCAGCGTTGGTAGGCTCCGGGCGAGAAATTGTGGGGTGGGGGGTCCCAAGAACAGAGCTCTCCCGAGGTGGGGATGCCAGGCCAGGAGGGGGGCGTCGGTAGGTTCCGGGCGAGTAATTGTGGGGTGGGGGGTCCCAAGAACAGAGCTCTCCCGAGGTGGGGATGCCAGGCCAGGAGGGGAGCGTTGGTAGGTTCCGGGCGAGAAATTGTGGGGTGGGGGGTCCCAAGAGCAGAGCTCCCCCGAGGTGGGGATGCCAGGTCAGGAGGGGGGCGTTGGTAGGTTCCGGGCGAGGAATTGTGGGGTGGGGGGTCCCAAAAACGGAGCTTTCCCGGGGTGGGGATGGCAGGCCAGGAGGGGGGCGTTGGTAGGTTCCGGGCGAGAAATTATGGGGTGGGGGGTCCGAAGAACAAAGCTCTCCCGAGGTGGGGATGGCAGGCCAGGAGGCGGGCGTTGGTGGGTTCCGGTGGAGAAATTGTAGGGTGGGCGGTCCCAACAACAGACCTCTCCCGAGGTGTGGATGCCAGGCGAGTAGGGGGGCGTTGGTAGGTTCCGTGCGAGAAATTGTGGGGTGGGAGTCCCAAGAACAGAGTCCTCCCGAGGTGTGGATGCCAGGCCAGGAGGGGGGCGTTGGTAGGTTCTGGGCGAGTAATTGTGGGGTGGGGGGTCCCAAAAACAGAGCTGGGGTGAGGGGTCTCAAAAACAGAGCTCTCCCGGGGTGGGGATGTCAGGCAGGGGGGCGTTGGTAGATTCTGGGGGAGAAATGGTGGGGTGGGGGGTCCCACAAACAGAGCTCTCCCGAGGTGGGGATGTCAGGCCAGGAGGGCAGCGTTGGTAGGCTCCGGGCGAGAAATTGTGGGGTGGGGGGTCCCAAGAACAGAGCTCTCCCGAGGTGGGGATGCCAGGCCAGGAGGGGGGCGTCGGTAGGTTCCGGGCGAGTAATTGTGGGGTGGGGGGTCCCAAGAACAGAGCTCTCCCGAGGTGGGGATGCCAGGCCAGGAGGGGAGCGTTGGTAGGTTCCGGGCGAGAAATTGTGGGGTGGGGGGTCCCAAGAGCAGAGCTCCCCCGAGGTGGGGATGCCAGGTCAGGAGGGGGGCGTTGGTAGGTTCCGGGCGAGGAATTGTGGGGTGGGGGGTCCCAAAAACGGAGCTTTCCCGGGGTGGGGATGGCAGGCCAGGAGGGGGGCGTTGGTAGGTTCCGGGCGAGAAATTATGGGGTGGGGGGTCCGAAGAACAAAGCTCTCCCGAGGTGGGGATGGCAGGCCAGGAGGCGGGCGTTGGTGGGTTCCGGTGGAGAAATTGTAGGGTGGGCGGTCCCAACAACAGACCTCTCCCGAGGTGTGGATGCCAGGCGAGTAGGGGGGCGTTGGTAGGTTCCGTGCGAGAAATTGTGGGGTGGGGGTCCCAAGAACAGAGTCCTCCCGAGGTGGGGATGCCAGACCAGGAGGGGGGGGTTGGTAGGTTCTGGGCGAGTAATTGTGGGGTGGGGGGCTCCAAAAACAGAGCTCTCCGGGGGTGGGGATGTCAGGCCAGGAGGGGGGCGTTGGTAGGTTCTGGGCGAGAAATTGCGGGGTGGGGGGTCTCAAAAACAGAGCTCTCCCGGGGTGGGGATGTCAGGCCAGGAGGGGGGCGTTGGTAGATTCTGGGCGAGAAATTGTGGGGTGGGGGGTCCCAAAAACAGAGCTCTCCAGGAGTGGGGATGTCAGGCCAGGAGGGGAGCGTTGGTAGTTTCTGGGCGAGAAATTGTGGGGTGAGGGGTCCCAAAAACAGAGCCCTCCCGGGGTGGGGATGTCAGGCAGGGGGGCGTTGGTAGATTCTGGGGGAGAAATGGTGGGGTGGGGGGTCCCACAAAACTGTGCTACTACCCGTTGTGGGGGGGTTGTCAGGCCAGTGTTGGGGGGCGTTGGTTGGTTTTGGGCGAGAATTATGGGGCGGTGGGGTTCACAAAAACAGAGCTCCCCCCTGGGATGGGGATGTAGGCTCTCGAGGGGCGGTTGTTAGGTTCTGGGTGAGAAATTGTAGGGTGGGGGTTCCAAAAACAGGAGCTTCGATCGGGTGTGGGAATGTCAGGCCTGGAGGGGGGCGTTTAGTTCATGGTACTGAGCGAGATGTTGCGGGGTGGGGGGTCCCAAAATAGCAGAGCTCTCCCGGGGTGGGGTTTGTCAGGCCAGGAGGGGGCGTTGGAATGGTTTCTTGGACGATGGAAATTGTTCGGGTGGGTGGTCAAAAAAAAACAGAGCTCTCCCAGGGTGGCGATGTTCAGGGCAGGGGGGGGCCGTTGGTAGGTTTCTGGGCCGAGAAAATGTGGGTGGGGGGGTCTCAAAATATAAGAGCTCTCCCTGAGTGTGGGGATGTCAGGCCAGGAGGGGGGCGTTGGTAGGTTCTGGGCGAAAAATTGTGGGGTTGGGGGTCCCAAAAACAGAGCTCTGCCGGGGTGGGGATTTCAAGCCAGGAGGGGGGCGGTGATAGGTTCTCGGCGAGAATTTGCGAGGTGGGGGGTCCCAAAAACAGAGCTCTCCCGGGGTGGGGATGTCAGGCCAGGAGGGGGAGAAATTGTGGGGTGGGGGGTCCCAAGAACAGAGGTCTCCCAGGGTGAGGACGTCAGGCCAGGAGGGGGGCGTTGGTAGGTTCTGGGCGAGAAATTGTGGGGTGGGGGGTCCCAAGAACAGAGCTCTCCCGGGGTGGGGATGTCAGGCCAGGAGAGGGGCGTTGGTAGGTTCTGGGCGAGAAATTGTGGAGTGGGGGGTCCCAAGAACAGAGCTCGTCCGGGGTGAGGATGTCAGGCCAGGCGGGGGGCGTTGGTAGGTTCTGTGCGAGAAATTGCGGGGTGGTTGGTCCCTAAAACAAAGCTCTCCCGGGGTGGGGATGTCAAGCCAGGAGGGGGGCGCTGGTAGGTTCTGGGCCATAAATTGTAGGGTGGGGGTCCCAAGAACAGAGATCTCCCAGGGTGGGGATGTCAGGCCAGGAAGGGGGGCGTTGATAGGTTCTGGGCAAGAAATTGTGGGGTGGGGGGTCCCAAAAACAGAACTCTCCCAGGTTGGGGATGTCAGGGCAGGAGGGGGGCGTTGGTAGAATCTGGGGGAGAAATTGCGAGGTGGGGGGTATGATTAGAACCAGAGCTCTCCTGGTGGGGATGTCAGGCTAGGAGGGGGGCTTAAGGTCAGTTTCTGGGCGAGACATTGTTGGGGTGGGGTGGTCCCCAAAAAGAGCTCTTCCCAGGGTGGGGATAGTCTTGCAGAGAGGGGGGCTTTGGTAGGTTCTGGGCGAGAAATTGTGGGGCCCCAGAGACAGAACTCTCCCGGGGTGGGGATGTCAGGCCAGGACGGGGGCGTTGGTAGGTTCTGGGCGAGAAATTATAGGGTGGGGGGTCCCAAGAACAGAGCTCTCCCGGGGTGGGCTCTCAGGCCAGGCGGGGGGCGTTGGTAGAATCTGGGGGAGAATTTGCGAGGTGCTTGGATGGCCGCGGCGGTTGCTAAGTACTTAACATACTTACTACGCTAAGTTAAGTACTTTGTAAGTAGTTAGCGGACTTAGCTAAGTACTTACTCAGTCATTACTAAGTGGCCCACTTAGTAATGACTTAGTAAGTACTTAGCTATCCACTTATAACCAGTTAGCTAAGTGCTTAGCGCACTTAGCTAACCACTTATAACCGCTTATAGCTAGTTTGCTAAGTAGGTTATAAGTGACTTAGCGGTTACATTGCACTTGTTATCCAAGGGCCATGCACAGGGAAAAAAGGTAAATCCACGTCTTGAAAGAGCTGAGTTTGTTCGTTGAGCGCTGCAGCGCTACAATTTTAGCATTTTGATTTGGAGTCGGTGTCCTGGATTTTTGCTTTAAATATGAGAGGCGCTGCAGCGCTGCCTTCGGATTTATATGAACATGAAGCGCTGCGTGCGCTGAAGATGAAGCGCTGCAGCGCTGAATGTTGAGTTGAATGCATGTTTTCTAGTTGCACGTTGTTCGGATCTTCATTTTCGCCCAGCTCCGTTTGCAAGGAATTTGAATGCACATGTCAATTATGTTTTGTTGTATTCGTTCTTTTTCAATGGTCGCATTGAGCGCTGCAGCGCTCCAAATTTGATAGCACGAATGTTACTTTGCGCTGCAGCGCAAAAAAATGGTTGTCGTCGTGATGTCGCATCGCGCTGCAGCGCGTGCGCGCTCGTGCTTCATGGGCCCCGGGCTGCAGCCCAGATCAACATTTTTGCTCGCAAGTTGCATGTCCATGCAAGTCGATGTTCACGCGCACGCCGCGCGACAGCTTGTCGCAAGCTGCGGCCGCGCGCCGCATCCGCCGTCGCGCCCGCGGGCTCGCACGTTGCATTCGGCGCTATATCTAGCGCTGGCATGGCGCTGCAGGCGCGTCAGGAGGAGCAGATCTTGCAGTACATCGAGGAAAGCAATTCCTCGGGGAGGTTGGCATCGGGGTGGGATCAACTGAAGGAGTTCCTGCTGGCGGAGGGGCTAGCGTATTACCAGCAGGTCCCACCGACCCAGATGGGCATCGACATTCGGAACCGCAGCGGTTCGTTAGTGAACCCTGCGCGGGCTCACAATTTAGGCGCGAAGATTTGCGCCCAGGGCTTCGTCTTGGCCAAGACGGCAGCAGCCACTGCCTTCGAGGCCCCGCAGGGGGCGCAGTTGGAAGAGACCGCGATGGCGAACGACCGCCTTTCGCGGCTCAGCGGGGGTCGGTGCCCCCCGCTGGACTCATTGCGGTATACGACAGTGGGCGGCTCCCACACGAACGTCTTCCTCCGCTGCGTGCTGGCCAAGGCGCCGACCACAGTGAAGGCGCTGGCAGACTCTCGGGACAACATCGACTCCGAAAAACTGTGCGCGTTGCATCCGCAACTTGCGACGGCAGTCAAAAGGGCCTGACGTGGTTGATCATCAAGCACGCGGTGGCCAAAGTGAAGGGCCTCACGAACTTCGTGCAGAGGGCTTTGAACGCCGACGTCAGGGAGGCGGTTCACGAGACCGAGATCATTCGGTCAGGCTGCAGCCTATCCCCACTATAGTATATAGCGGTATGCAGTAAGGACCAGGATGATGCACGAGGAGGGTGATGAGTGGGAGCGCGTTGGGGAGGAGGTGAGAACGAGGAGCAGGAGCATTATATCTTACAGTGCTGTAGCACTTGATCGGCTCGGCGCTTGCTGCAGGCAGGTGGGCGGATGCTCTTGGCACACAGCCTCGCTGAGGGTTCCAGCAAGCCCGATTGGCGCGACATCGCCGAGCAAGCGGGTCACGCGAACCCACCTTGCAAGGCGTGGATCGCTGACTTGTGCAAGTTTGTTGAGCTCGGGCCACAAAACGGAGAACTTCTCCGTGAAATAGATGAAGCCCTCACGACCTTCACGAATGTGGACGTCTCGGGGCAAACTTTGATGTGCGGCTCTGAATTCTGGCGCAAGTTGAATTCGATTAAATGGGGGAAGCACCAGGAGTCGTACCCGTATGTCGTAGCGGCGCTCGTGAAGGCCAACTATTCAGGCGAGCACGTGGTGGATAGCATGTGCAGGACCATCCATGAGCTTGTCGGCGCCCCCTTGTAGTGACATGCGCTGCAGCGCATCTATGCATTGCGCTGCATTGTTAGAACTGCGTGCCCACCCCTCCCCCCTCCCCCCACACACACACGCGCACCGTTACATTGCTTTATTCCCAAACGCAATCGCTGAAGCGATGGGCGGATCAAGGCAAACGAGATCGTCCACGTCGCGCCCCGCAAGGCGGACGTGGCTTTTGTTTTAAATTTTTTTTTTTTGTTCATTCCTTTGTTGTTAGATTTTTTTCTTTGTGTTTCGTTTACATGTTTTTTTTAATGTGATATTTATTATGTTTCTTTTTGATTTTTATTGACGTGCTTATTGTCAATATGATGATTTCCTTTTTTATCAGTTTTTTTTAATTTTTCTTATTGTATTTATGTTTGTTATATGCTTTCTTGTTTTCTTTTTTAAAATGTTTATTCATTTTTATTTTTTAATTTTATTAATTACCGTTTTATTGCGGTGCCGAAATGACACACCCGGACGCAAGGTCGCTCGTGAAGAGGTTGGATATCGGAGCGGAGCAGGGCTTCTTGCACATCACAAAGTTGGATGTCCGCTGTGCCATGTACCTGGTGAAGAAGCGAGCGCCAGGAGACCGCAGTTTCGGATGCGTAGCAGATATAGCACAGGTATCTTCTCACGCCACCTTTCGTGTGCTCCTTGTTTCCCTCCCTCCCTGCTTTTCGCCATTCAATGTCGCTGCAGCGACCCTCCAGAGGGGTCTTCCTCCATGAGCTCGGGGGGGCAGCCCAGCTGCAGATGAAGAGCTTGGGGATCGAGTTCGGCAAGGCGGTGCAGACCGACAAGCAAGGCGATGGCGCACCCGAGTTCCCAGCGAGCGCCGATGCAGACGCGCCGCGCGCGGCAGCGTCGTCGGCCGCTGAGTTGAAGAGCAACGTCTTCCGCAAGCGGCGTGCAGGGTTCGACGTGGGGAAGCACATCGTCCAGAAGAAGGAGGTGGATGACGTCTTCGAGGTGCTCTCCATCTCGGAGAATGGGATCACCGCTCAGAAGAAGTTGCACGGCGACCTGGCGGGCGAAGAGATCTCCATTGCGTGGCTGCAGCCACCCCGCCGCCCGTGCAGGGAGCAGGGAGGGGGGAGGAGGAGGTAGTAACTGCGATATTGTATTTCCTGTACTTAAGTTGCAATGGGTTGGTCGATGCGCTTCAGCGCACGGAGCAGTTAGCCGAGCGGGCGGATTGAAGTAAACATATTGCTCGAGAATTACAAGTTGACGTCCAGGGTGCAGGAGCAGTTGCCGTTCACGAAGGAGCACTTGCCGCCAGCCCACGAGGGTTGGGCGATGGACGCGTTCAAGGGGGCATGCAACGTGGCGCTGCGGCTCCAAGCGCTGAAGTACCAGGCGAACATTTTGCACTTGGAGATCCTGCAGGACCCACCTGCCGTGCGCTGCAAGCGAGCGTTCAAAGTGGGTGAGCTCGTCAGACTTGTGCTTCCGCAATCGTCCGCGCCCCCCTCCGACGACGCCGCGCTGCAGCGCTGCGCTGAGCACGAGGTAGCGAGGATTTCGGGGCACGTCAGGCCGTAGCGACGAGGTCAGTGATGTTACCGACTGCGCGCCGTGTAGCTCCACGCGGTGGGAGTGGTCGCATTTCGGCCTCGTCCACGCGGGTCAGCACGGGCTGCGTTGCGGAGAGCATCTCGTTGGGGAAGGTTGGCCTCTACGAGTTCTTCGTGGGCCCGCAGTTCGCAGGGCCCCCCGCTGAGGGGTCGCGGGGCCCCGACGCCTTTGTCAGCCCCGTCTGGGTGGTGGCAAAGTCCGACTCAGAGCCCAACATGGAGCTCCGAAAGGAGACCGTGACGTTCGGGACAGGCGTCAACAAGGTGCAGGTGGGGGTGCCCCAGATGCATAACCCTTGCGCCCTGTCCGCGGGCGACTTCCTGGTGGTGAAGCCGTGGCCGCGGCTGCAGCCGCGGCCAGCCAAGAAGCTCAGGACGGCCTGAGCTGGCGATATAGAGGGACCACGCGGGAGGATGAGGCAGGAGGGAGGGGTGATGCGGAGGAGGGGGAGGAGGAGGCAGGGTAAGGTTTGGCATAGGGAGGAGGATGAGGGGGCTTAAGGAGCGGCGAGCGCACATGACGGCACCGAGCGTGGCCCTCCGATTGGTGTAAACAGTGCGCGGGTTGGTGCGAAGTGCGATACTTGCCGCGGCGCTGCAGCGCGCGGAACGATTCGTTGCGCCAGCATCGTCGCTGCAGCGACTGTACAATATTGGTGCTGACATCAGCCTTTCCCACAGACATGCCGCTGCAGCGGCTTCGTCATCACTGTTGTGCTCGATGTGATCGTTGCTCTTCGCTTCATCTTTCACATGCGCTGCAGCGCACCTCATCATGAGCACCTCGTCCGCGCACATGTTGCCTCATCACTCCATCGCAGCAATTTTGGCGCTGAAGTGCGACCGCGCTCGGGCTGCAGCCTCGGCGCGCCGCGCGCGCGATGGCGACGATCAAGCGCGACTGCGTCGTGTTGCACGACAACCGTACGGGGCGCGAGCTGGTCGCGGCCGTCGAGGTCATCGGAGACCGCGAGTGTATCACCGTGACCACCGCAGGTTGGAGCAAGTGGGTGTGCGGCAAGGCTCAGGGCTTGCGAGGCACGATGTTCCTAACGTGGCTGAAAAATCAGCGCACCGCGTCGTCGGGGCCAACGGCGCCGACGACGCTCTTCGCTGCAGCGGAGCCAGGCCGCCGCCCGACCACGCGGTCCGGCCGCGCCAGTCGCCAGGTTCCAGTGGACAAGTGCTTCAAGACAGTGCAGCTGCCGCCGTTTGGCGATACTGAGGCAACAGAGCTGCAGATTGTCATTCCCCCACCTCATAGGGGGGGGAGGGACAAGCTGCAGGTGGTGCTGCACGAGAAGGGCGTAGAGTACATCAAGGCCAAATTGCTTCAGGAGGTGGCGGAGGCGGCAGAGGCGAGCACGGTGCTGAAGCGCCCGCGGCGCCACGAGACCGACGTTCCTTGCGGCACCCGCATCTATTGGGTGCAGCGGCTCCAAGCTTGGCGGGCCGTCCGCACAGACTGCGGCTGCAGCAGGACGGCCTTGTTCCGCACAAACCGCGGCTGCAGCAAGGATGACGCTGAAGCGGCCGCGGCGAAGTGGTGCACCGCCGAACTCAAGGATTGCGAAGCGGATGAGCTCCAGGAGATGGAAGCGGAGGCGGAGGGCGATGCGGAGGAGGAGGAGGCCGACTCGGACTGAGCTGCGGCGCGCTCGGTCGACCGCATCGCTGGGGCGTGCGATCACGGTCGGCAGTGCGATTGAGAATGGCAGCGAGGAGGACGAGCACGAGGACGAGGGCGAGGAGGAGAAGGAGAGGAGGATTGGGATAATAATTGCGGATTGTTGGTGGATCCCCCCAATGTTCGCTACTGTTGGTGTCATTGCGAATCGTTGGTATGATCAAGCGTGCTGCAGCACGACGACACTACGATCAAGTGTGCCTCTCACGCGTTGCCGCCGTCGATGTGTGACCTCACGGCGCTGCAGCGCTGACTTACGTTTCGTGTGTTTGGAGTCCATCGTGCTGCAGCGCTGATTTACGTTCGGGTGTCTGGCGTGCCGATATCAGATTTTTGCGTCGCGCTGCAGCGCTGACTTACATTTTGTGTGTCTGGCGTGTTGATGTAGCGCTTCGATCGCGCTTGCAGCCCGCATGTTCGCTTTATGTTATTGCATGTGGTTCGCAGCCACCTGTGATCAGAACATCAATGGCTGCCAACATGAGTGCAGCGACGCCGCCATGGCGGCTTCCCTCGGAGCCAGTGCCGCCGCCGAAGGCGAAGTCCGCTGCATCGGATGCGACATATGCGGCTACTCCCCCTCCTCCGCCGCCGCCGCCGCCACCACCGCCTCCGACGTCGACGAGGGCCGCGGCTGCAGCCGCCAGTGATGTGCCAGCCCCGCGCGCGGCTGCAGCCGCGCGCAAGCGCGATGCTGATACCAAGGTTGGCATGTGGAAGCTTGTGTGCGACATGATTCGGGAAGCGCTTCAGCGCGGGGACCGCGAGGCAGCGTTTGCGCTGGCAGTCCAATACCACGTCGCGAAGAAGCCGCGGAAGTGACGGGCGCGCGGCGCGCGCGCGGTCAGTGCTGCAGCACCACTGTTTCAGTCGGATACAGCATCGCGACGGCGGCGACGGCGACAGAGACAACGACGACGGCGTTAAAGACGACGTAATTCAGAGCAGTGCATGCAGGAGAAGAAGGTGGAGGGAGGATGATGATGAGGAGGAGGAGGGTGATCAGGAGGACGACGACATTGAGGACGACGTTCTGGAACGCCCTCATTTTCACAGGTTCCCACCGCTCGCTGCCAGCACCTCGGAGCAGGGGAAGGGGGAGCAGGATGATGATGATGATGGAGAGGAGGAGGAGGGGAGAAGGAGGCCGAGGACGAGGAGTATGACGAGGAGGAGGAGGAGGAAGACAACCAGTTGGCACCCATGCCCCGCCCCCCCGATCCTTCTGCCTATTCCTGCCTCCGCATACTCCCTCTCCTCCTCCTCCTCCTCCTCCTCCTCCTCCTCATCCTCCCTCTCATTCTCCTACTCCTCCTTCTCCTCCTCCTTCTCCTCCTCCTCCCTCTCCTTCTTCTCCTCCTCATCAGTGTCCTCCTCCTCCTCCTCCTCCTCCTTCTCCTGCCCCCCCCTCCTCCCCCCCCTCCTCCTCTCCCTCCAATCCTCCTCCTCCCCCTCCTCCTCCTCCCCCTCCTCCTCCTATCCTGAGGGGGCAGCCCTGGGGAGGTCAATCCAGTCGTTGGCCTTCGGAGGTTCAGTTGGGGGTGATGTTACTTTGCGGGGTGATGTTACTTTGGGGGGTCAGTCGACTGGTTAGCAGGGGTCCATCGTCGTCAGCGTCGTCGCCATCGTATTCGTCGTTGGCACCGCCGCTGTTTTTGTTCCGTGCAGCTGCAGCTGCAGCTTCGCGCGCTGCAGCGTCGCGCGCCCGCGCGCCCGAGTGCAGCTTCAGCTGCAGTGATGGGACTGGTTTCCACCACCACTACCATATGTTGGAGAAGGAGGAGGAGGAGAAAGAAGAGGAGGAGGAGGACCTCTCCCTCCAACTTATGGTACTGGTGGTGGAAACCAAGCCCATCATGCAGCTTGGCGAGCTGCAGCCTCGCTGCAGCGATGGCGTCGCTCGAGGAGTTCGACAGCTACGACGAGGACTTCGAGGAGTTCGACAGCGACGACGGCGGCGTCGGCCGCATGCGGCCGACGCCGCCTGCGGCGCCGCCGCCAGGCGCGCTGCTCGCGGCCGCGGCCGCGGCCAAGGCGCGGCCGCGGCCGTCGCGCGCCGCCCCGCATGGCAGCGTCGGCCGCGCCTTGGGCAAGGGCAAGGACAAGGACAAGGACAACGTCGGCGGCCCACCTTGCGCCTTGGGCAAGGGCAAGGACAAGGACAAGGACGTCGGCGGCCCACCTTGCAGAAAGGGCAAGGGCAAGGACAAGGACAAGGACGTCGGCGGCCCACCTTGCAAGGGCAAGGGCAAGGACAAGGACAAGGACGGCGGCGGCCCACCTTGCAAGGGCAAGGGCACGGACAAGAGCAAGGGCGGCAAACTTGCCCAAGGGCAAGGGCAAGGGCAAGGGCGGCGGGGCGGCTGGTTCAACAGGGCGCAGCAGCTCTGCGAGCTGCTGCTGGCGGGCGAGTACGCCGACGCCGCCGCCCTGGCCGAGGAGTACTACGCTGGCCCAGCAGAGGTCTGGGTCGGCCAGGGCGGCGGCGTCGGCGAGGAGGCCGCCGAGGAGGCGCAGGCGCCGAGGGGCGCCTCATGAGGAGGGAGGAGGCCGCGGATGAGGCCGCGGAGGCGGAGGCGCTCGGCGGCGGAGGCGGAGGCCGCGGAGGCGGAGACGCCCTCGGCGCTGCAGCGCCCACATGAGAGCCGCGGCGCGCCACCGCGGGGCATGGGGGGCCGCCGCGGAGCATTCCACTACATGGGCGACGGAATGGGACGGTAACTCAGTAGAGGTAGACAGGGGGAGAGGGGGGACTATAGTAGAGGTAGACAGGGGGGAGACGTGATATACATAGGGAATGCGAGGGGGACGATGGAGACGCAGCGTGGGGGTGGAGTGAAGACACATTGGAGAGAGACGGTAGACAGGATGCCCGCTGCAGCGGGTATCCACTCTCCCGTGAGCGAGGGGGACAACGAACGCATAGTGATAGGATACATGCTGTAGCAACCCAACATGTAAGATCAATGGGAGCAATGGGGGGGTGGATTGGATCAGTTCGCGAGCATAGCCTGCCGACGCATGCATGTGTTTTAGGCCAGGTTATATTTCGCGCGCCAGATCGCGTGGTGCGCCCGCGCTGTCGCCCAGAAAGGCGCTCCGATATCCTCATCACATCTATCTGCCATCGTCGACGTTCACATCCTGATCCGCTGACATTTTTTGCATGGGCTGATGTGCCAGGGGTCGGCCTTGGATTGGCCAGGAAAGTTTGGGGGCACTTGGGGGGGTCCTGGGGCACTTCAGATGGCAAACAGTCTCGCGTCGCATCGCCCTTCGCCACTCTCCCTGCTCCCCTTCAGCACAGTTCGTTGCGCCGCCGAGTAGCTCCCCCCATGGCCTCCTGGCAGCCTCACCAGCTCCCATCAGCCTTGTCCTCAGCAGTCTCGAGCCATCGCGACGCTGCTGCAGCAGAGCCGTGAGCGTACTTTGCAGTTGACAGCATCGTCAACCTCGTCGCGAAGCATGTACTTCGCGCCTCTCTTAGCAGAAATGCAGTGTGGACAGTGTTCTGGGACTGCGTGGGTGGGCGTTGGGGTGGGCTGGAGTGCTGGATGTTGGCATCAGGATGGCTGATCTGAGGTCGAACGGGAGCTTCGGGTGAAGCGATCTGAGAGCGTCGGTGCCCCTCTGCAGAGGTGATGCTGTCTGACAGCGGCGTGTCTGTTCAATAGCCCCCTCTATTGAACAGCCACGCCCGTGTCTGTTCAATAGCCCCCTCTATTGAACATGCCATGTTCAATAGCCCCCTCTATTGAACAGCCACGCCCGTGTCTGTTCAATAGCCCCCTCTATTGAACAGACACGCCTCTGTCGATGTCCCAGCTGCCTTCGAGGCTCCCAGATCGCTTCGGTATTTGCTCCTGATCACACTTCGCGCATCTCCTGAATCCGTCCCGCGCCCTCCTCGGACACCTTCCGTGTCCCTCCTGTGTCTGCCCGCCCGCCCGCTCCCGAGCTCCCGTGTATACCTATCCGTCTCCCGTGTCTCTCCCGCGTCTCTCCCGTGCCCCTTCCGTGTCTCCACATGCCTTCCGTGCGCTCCCGCCCGTGTCCCTCCGCACCGCTTCCGCGTCCGTCCGCCCGCTCGCCCCCGAACTCCCGTGTCCCTCCCGTGTCTCTTCCGTGCCCCCCCCCCCGTGTTTCTCCCATGTCCCTCCCACCCCTCCGTGTCTTTCGCACCGTCCCTTCCGTGTTCCTCAAATGATCATGCATCCCCCCCCGTGTCCTGCCCGCCCGCCCGCCCGCGCTCGTGTCCTTCCCGTCCTCGCATTCCCCCCTCCGCCCCCTCCCCCCCCCCCCCCCCCCCCCCCCCCCCCCCCCCCCCCCCTCCCCCCCCCCCCCCCCCCCCCCCCCCCCCCCCCCCCCCCCCCCCCCCCCCCCCCCCCCCCCCCCCCCCCCCCCCCCCCCCCCCCCCCCCCCCCCCCCCCCCCCCCCCCCCCCCCCCCCCCCCCCCCCCCCCCCCCCCCCCCCCCCCCCCCCCCCCCCCCCCCCCCCCCCCCCCCCCCCCCCCCCCCCCCCCCCCCCCCCCCCCCCCCCCCCCCCCCCCCCCCCCTCCCCCGTGTCCCTCATTATCTCCCTCCTCTCCTTTCCATCACTCTATATCTCTCTCCCTATTGCCCACTACCATGCGTTCCATCATGGTGCGCATGCATAGCGCTGCAGCGCTTCATGTTACTTTGTGACGATGATTTCTGCTGAGCGCTGCAGCGCTCACGTGTGTTCCTTAATTGCATGCGATCGTTGCGCTGCAGCGCATCTGTACTGTTGTGGCCTCTCTTCCACCTCAGCAGCCGAGTGCTTCAGCTCTCGCAGTGTGGGAGGCCCTCCCTCGCGCTTCCCCTCGGAGCGTCCGCGCACCCCCTCGCCCTCGCGGAGGGCATCATGTCTGCCGCGGCTGCGGCCACACCCATCAACCACATCCTGGATAACCTGGACAGCTGCGACGCCTTCTTCGCATCGCAGATCGGCGTCATCGCCGCCGACGCGATGGCGCAGAGCCAGTCCGCCTTGTCCATGAGCGTGCAGCTGCAGCTTCACAACTTGGGGACGATCGGGGCTGCCCAAGCAGCTACCCTGCAGAATCGAATCACCGCGTCGGGCTTCGCGGACAGCCACAAGGCGCGCCTCGGCGCCGCGCTGGCCGCGCGCGTGGGCACGGCGACGCACGCGCTCCAGATGCGCGTGCAGACGCTCGCGTCAGGGCGGTGCTATCCATCGTGCTTTGCACATCGGACCGCCGAAGTGTTATTCACATGTATGGTTTAATTGTTTGTTCTGTACTTTATGTATGTTACCATGTTCATTTTTCAAATGTACTTATGTTAGCATGCTGCAGCATGCCTGCGTCGATTCGTAGGCTGGTGGACTTTACCATGCAGGACTGGGGTTTATTTCGCGACCCCAGCCAGAGCATCGTCGCGAAGGTGCGCGCGTTGATCAAACGTTGCGGTGCCATCGGCTTGACGGTTCCGAGCGAGAACACGCTGAAAGAGTTGGCGGCGTTGATGGCATGCGCCCATCTTCCAGACGCAAACCCTGGGCAGCTCTACGGGATCGTGACGGAGATGAAGGTTTGGGATTCGGCGGGAACGCCTAACGCAGACGCATCATATCGCACTGACTGCAGCCAATGCGATGCGGCGCGTCAGCGTTAGAGTTTCCCGACGAGTCGCCCTTTACAGGGTCAGTTCTTGGCGAGCCGCAGGGGCGCGACGGGGCAAGCGGCGACAGTGACTTGGAATTTCCCAGCAGATCCCCGGCAGCTCCCTCAGCACATCTTCGACGCGGCGTGCACCGATGCGGACCCGCCGATCGATGTGACGCGCGACCTCGCCAACGTGGTATCGCATCTACGAGGCTGTTGCCACCCCGTCATGCGCTGCAGCGCTGATTGTTCTGGATGTCTTGGGTGCTTCGGTGGGCTCGGTCCTTTAGGTCCACCTCGCATAGAGCATGATAGGTTTCATGCTACGCGTGCGCCGCTGAAGCGGCCTGCGGGTCTCAACGCCATCAAGGCCCGCGTGCCTCTCAGGCTGACCAACAAGGGCTTGCGGGCTGCCGCCCCGCCGCATCAGCCGAGCACTGCCATTGTGCCATGGACACCATCGGGGTCACCCTCCGTGCCGCCTGCAGCGCCAATGCAACCCATGGACGCGATGGCCGTGATGCAGCAAATGCTGGCAGCGTTTGCGCCACCGCCATCGCCGCCCAACGAGCTGCAGCTGCAGCTCTTCCCGCGCCGCCCTGCGGCGCCCACGGCGAGCCCCCCCGCGAGTCCCCCCGCGATTGGTGATTCGCCAGCTGGGCCAGCATTGTCAGCGGCGGCGCCAGATGCTGCTGCAGCAGCGCCAACGCCGCCAAACGAAGATGCCGCTGCAGCAGCAGACGGAGACGAGGATGCTGTGCTGCAGGCAATCGAGACCTTGGCTGCGGGCAGCGCGAAAGGCGAGCTGCCTCGCAAGGGCAAGGGCAAGGGCAAGGGCAAGAAGGGCAAGGGCAAGAGCGCGATCAAGGGCACGAGCAAGACAGGCGCTGGCAAGGGCAAGACGGCGGCCAAGGGCACGGCCAAACCGAAGGCCAAGGGCAAAGGGAAGGCCAAAGCCAAGGCCAAGGCCAAGCCCAAGGGCAAGGCGGCAGCCAAACGGGGCCAAATGGCACTCGGGTGCAGCAAATGCCGCTACCTGCCGAATGGCTGCGGCACGTGCCGCGACCCGAACTTCACTGGCCGTCGCGGCCAGCCGTGAGCGCGCAACGGGCACTGTCGGCATATGGAGGCGAGGATGAGGATTATGAGGGCGAGGAGGAGGATGGGTAGGATGATGAGGGGGATGAGCGTTTGGAGGAGAAGGAATGAGGAGGATGGTGAGGATTAGTGCGAGGTTGGATGGAACGCTGGCCGATGATATGAACGGTAGTGGCGATGGTCTTGCCTGGCGGTCGCGCGGCTCGCACGGACGACGAGGAGGATGAAAGTCAAATATGTTGACGGGTTCTCTTGGATGCGGGCGCTGCAGCGCTGGCGCCTTTGTGGTCAACGTTTACATCGCCATCATGATCACGATGCAGCGCTGCAGCGCTCGCTTTCCTGGATGGTGGCGTAGATATTGCGCGCTGTTGTGTTCCGATGCAGCGCTGCAGCGCCTGTCAGACTTGTGGTGCCGTTGTAGCGTTGGCGCGTTTGTGAGTGTGCAGTTGCAGCCGCGGTGTCCATGTATTGCGTGACGTGCTCGTCTTGAGTGCCAGTCGTTCCTCGTCGATACGCGCTGCAGCGCCATCATTCGTGATGTCGAGCGTTGTCTCCCGCGTGGTTGTTGCCAAGTCACGCGCTGCAGCGCTGTGATTCGCTCATGTTGCGCGTTGCCGATGGCATGCCCTCCTCCCCCTCCTCCTCCTCCTCCTCACTTGGCTCGCGCGTCGCAGTCGCCATCGTTCGCTGCAGCGGGTGCTGGCAACGGACCTCCTCCGCCTCCTCACTGGGCTCGCAATGGCGGCGCGCCGCTGCGACAAGCCGTTCGAAGCGCAAGCGCGCCGACCGTCGCGACGAGTTGCGCGAGGCCCGCGCGAGAGCGACGGCGACTGCTACAGCAGAGGTGAAGGAGGCGCGGAAGAACGCCATGAAAGCGGAGAAGCAGGTGCAGATCCGCACCGCGGAGCTGCAGGTGGATGAGGAGGCGGATGAGAAGGAGGACGGTGGGGTTCATGAGTGCGGCAGGCTACTCCCCCGCTGCAGCGGGGGAGAAGGACGACAGGGGGGATGATCAGGAGGAGGTGGAAGGCGATGATGTGGGAGGATGAGGAGTATGAGTAGCAGGGTCGGGGTCAGATGGACATCGCCGCTTCGGACGTGGCCAACCAGAAACTCAACGAGGCGTTGACCTCGCTGCGGAACGCCAAGAAGATGAAGGTGACCTGAGTGAGGTCGGCCTCGGCGACCGCCTGCTGAAGCATGCTGGTTCGATTGATTGGTAAAGGCTGGAGGGAACGTGGTTGAGCGTGTTGTTTGAGTTGCGCTGCAGCGCTTCTCCGTGGACCACGGTTGAAAGTTTGCGCGCGGATCATGATGTGTTAATGTGTTGCGCTGCAGCGCAGTTTCGCTTGCAGTTTCTCGTTGGATGGTGATGTGGCGGATGATGAGGGCGAGTGATATTGATGCTGTTGACGATGAAGGTGATGGTGACGGGGAGGATGAAGGGACGGGGGACGGATGATGAGGAGGATGGGTAGGTTGAGGAGGAGGATGGGGAGGATGAGGGGGCGCATGAGGCGGAGGAGGAGGAGGGGGAGGAGGAGGAGGATGAAGAGGAGGAGGAGGAGGTATAGGAGGGGGAGGAAGGGGAGGAGGACGAGGGGGATGGCGAGCAGGATGGAGGAGGAGGAGGACGTTCGCGCTGCAGCGCGTCAGATTGTCATCATTGAACGTTAGCGGCGCTGTAGCGCCATGTGCTCCCAGACTGTTGCTTGGCAGTTAGCGCTGCAGCGCGCATTTGGTTGCTCTCCACGCGGTGCAGCCTCATTTCCATCCGTAGTCGCCGTGGCCCCTAGCGGAGGGGCCCCTCCGCGCGCGCGCAGCGACGGAGGCAAGCTTGCCTCGGGAACGCGCGCGATGGCGGCAGAGGACGACCGCCCAGCGAAGCTGCGGCGGCTGTCCCGCCTTCGCGCGGAACTGCCATTCATGCATTGTAATGCGATGGCGCAATTCCTGGCGTCCGTTAAGCGAGACGGAACCCCCGAATTGGGATCCCGACGCCAGGATATCAGAGACGCTCGGGAGCTCATGGTCGGTGAGAACACGCCGTGCGGCAAGCTCCACCAGAACATGGTAGTCGGGCAGCACACGGTGGAGATCTGCAGTCCAGCAGCAATGCTGTGGTATTGCAGCGCCCTCCCCGCGACGCAGCCTCTGTGGCAGCGGGCGCTGGAGCTGCCACGCCCGTGGCACATCATCATTTACGGCGATGAAATAGGCGCTGGCAACGCGCTGGCGCACGTGCAGAACCGCAAGTCCTGGGGCATCTACTGGGCGATCGCGGAATTCGGCCCGCAGGCGCTTTCGTCGGAGGACTTTCGCGATAGCGTTGCTGCAGCAACGATATATGCGGGGGGGGGGGAGGGGGGTAGAGAGAGATATAGAGAGAGAGAGGGAGAGAGAGAGAGAGAGAGAGGCGCTGCAGCGCCAGTTGTGCTGCGATTTGTTCGCAGGATGCGTGGTTCCAGCTCGCGACGATGCGGGCCAAGACCGCGAACGACATCCAGCCGCGCGGACTGACGATGCTACTGGACGCAATCCTCGCGCAGTTCTGGCCTGATCAGGGGCACAACTTCAGCGCAGGCATCAGCTTGCGGCTGCGCCCCGACGGCGCGACGGAGCTCATCCAGATGGACCTCGGAATTTACATTCAGCCGCTGCAGCGGTCGCCGCATAGCACCCAAGATTAGTTAGCATACATGTGCACATGTATATATCCATTACGCCTTCTTGCGTCGCTGCAGCGGCTCTGTCGGATCGCGGACGAGGATGCAATACACCGCTTGATCGGAATGAAAGGTTCGTCAGGAATCAAACCATGTTTTATGTGCCGCAACGTGTTCTTGAAGGGCGAAGTTCGGGATATAGTTGCTTCTGATGCGACGGGCGTCGCTGTTCACCACTCGGAACCAGATGCGTCGCGGCTGCAGCCGATGACGGCGCCGTTGCTCGATGCCATCTGCAACAGATTGATCGAAGGGGTCAACATCATGAACAAGGGCGAGTTCCAGGAGTTGGAGCGCCGACTTGGCTGGAACTGGGACCCCCATTTGCCTGAGCGGGTTCGGGAACTCAAGCCGCTCGAGACAGTCATGTTTGATTGGATGCATTGTATTTTCGTCAACGGTACATATAACATTCTGGTGTTCCAAATGTTTCGAAGGTTGAAGGGTTACTGGGCGCGCGCAGACGCATATTTCCAGGACTGGTCGTTTCCAGGGTGCCACTCCATCTCCCCCGACACGTGCGCGATCTTCGGCGAGAAGCGCGTGAGGTCCCACGTTGACAGCAAGCATTTCAAGTGTACCGCCAGCGAGGGGCTCACAACCATGCAAGTATCATTGCATGCTTCGCGCCCCCGCCAGACCAATAATACATGCGCTGCAGCGCACGTGAATTTCTGTAGGATATGTACTGCACCCCTCTTGTTCGGACATGCGTTCGCGCGGGCGGATTGACGTGTTTCTTCAGGGAGGTGGCTAGCGACGCTGCAGCGCCTGCAGTCCGATCTGCTTGCGCAGTGTTCGAGGCGCACACGATCGTTGTGGAAGAAATCCTACGAGTATCCAGGCGTCAGGCAGACGCGGATAAGCTGCAGGCTGCGGTTAACATGTTTTTGCTGTCATACAGCAGCGTCTTTGGCAAGGAAACGATGGCGCAGAAGTTCCATTACCTGCACCACTTCGCCAACTACGTGAGGCGTTGGGGCCATGTGGCGCTGCCGTCGTGCTGGGTTTTGGAGCGCAAGCACAAGACCAGCAAGCGCTTTGCGAACGCTCTTCAGGTGGGGGCTGCAGCCTCCAGCGGCTGGGACGCCAATGTCCTGAAGAGCGTCACCGAGCGGCACCTGTGGCAGCTCATGGATGGCGACACCTTTAAGGTTAACTGCCTGGTTAACGCCACCAGGCCGTCCAAGGCCATCTCGCGCGAACTGCTGCAGCAGTTCGGGCCTGCGGACTTTGTTACGTCCGCTGCAGCGCGGTGCCGCTACCACGACGTCAAATACGGCGACGTCGTGCTGTTGGAGGACGGAGGAGGGGAACACATTGCGGCCGAGGTGTTGAAACACCTCTCCTTCACCAAGAACGGCCACTACTATGGCTTGAGCTTGGTCCTGCCCTACTTCTTCAAGGAGAAGCTGCACCCGCGCGCCTCCGCGCACGTGCTTGGCGGCGATGCCGACGCCTTTTGGGCGCACACGGCGAGCATCGTGTGCTCGCTCGCGTGGGCGCCGCGCGAGGGCGGCGGCATCCGAGTGGCGCGCCCGATATGGTCGCAGCCGCGGTGGTGCGCTTTAGCCTAAAACGTGGATTCCTTACTGGCGCTGCAGCGCACTTTTTTACATTGCTAAATGCTTCGGTGCTGCAGCACCTGAACGTTGCATGGTCGACGACTCCTCTTCTCCGCCTTGAAAACGTGGATTCCTTCTGCATAGCGCACCTTTTTCATTGACACTTCGGTGCTGCAGCACCTGAACAGTGCATGGTCGCCGATTCCTCTCCTCCGCCTCGTTCCTCCTCCTCCTCTTGCGCTGCAGCGCTAATGTCGTTGATCAGTGGTGCGGTCGTTCAAACTCCTCCTTCCCCGCATCCTCCCCCTTCTCCCCCTCCTCCTCCTGCTCCTACTGCTGCTCCTCCTCCTCATCTTGCTCCCCCCCCCCTTCTCCTCTCCCCCCCATCCTCTGACGAGGGGGGGAGGGTGGAGGAGGGGGAGGGGGGGGAGGAGGAGGAGGAGGAGGAGGAGGAGGAGGAGGAGGAGGAGGAGGAGGAGGAGGAGGAGGAGATGAGGAGGAGGAAACGACGGAGATAGCTCAGAGCGAGAGGAGGTGGGGAGGGGGGGGGGGGGGGGGGAGGAGGAGGAGGAGGAGGAGGAGAGGAGGAGGAGGTAGGAGGAGGAGGAGGGAGGGAGGAGGAGGAGGAGGAGGAGGAGGAGGGGAGGAGAGAGGAGGAGAGGAGAGATGAAGTAGGAGGAGGAGGAGGAGGAGGAGGATGAGGAGGGGATGGGGGGAGGAGGAGGACGATGGAGGAGCGGAGGGTTAGGAGGACGAGGAGGAGGATGAGGAGGAGGAGGACGAGGGAGGAGTATATGATGATGACGAGAGGAGGAGGGCGAGAGGAGGAGGCGGAGAGGAGGAGGAGGAGGAGGAGGAGGAGGAGGAGGAGGAGGAGGAGGAGGAGGAGAGGGAGGAGGAGGAGGAGGAGGAGGAGGATAGAAGGAGGGGGGAGGAGGAGACGCCGCCCGCGCGCGTGCGGCTTACAGGCCGCGCGGGGAGCGCGCCCTCCCCTTTCCCTTTGCTTCGCGGCTCGGGATCGCCATCGAAAAACATTTCAAGACATGTTTTTCGATGGCGACCCCGAGCCATGGGGCAGTCTCCTCTCGGAGGACCCCTCGGGGATGTCGGGGATGTCGGGGATCCTCCTCGACATCCCCGAGGGGTGGGACGGGCTCGGCAGCCATCGGCCCGTCGCACGTCGTCGTCTCCCAACCCTCTGGGTTGTGGACGACGGCTACGTGCGGTGGGCCGCTCTGGCTGCCGAGCGGCGCGCGGGGCCCCCCCCCGCCGCCCGCGCCAGCGGCAATGCCGCTGGAGATGGCGGCGCAGAGCGCGGCGCAGGCGAACTTCGCCTGCGCCGCGCTCAGCCGCGCCAGGCTGCCGCTCGACGCGGCGGCCCTGCAGGGCCGCCGCGTCGAGCGGCCGTCTTGGGCTGAGGCGCGCCCGTCGCCGCCTCCGCCGCCGCCTCCCCCTTTCCTCCTCCTCCTCATCCTCCTCCCCGTCCTCCTCCTACTCCTCCTCCTCCTCGACATCTCCTCCTCCTTCTCCTCCTCCTCCTCCTCCTTCTCCTCCTCCTCCTCTCTCCCCCTCCTCTTCCTCCTCCTCCTCCTCCTCCTCCTCCTCTTCCTCCTCCTCCTTCTCCTTCTCAGAGTCCGCTAACCACTTAGTAAGTCCGCTAACCACTTAGTAAGTAAGCTAGCTAGCGGACTTACTATGTGGTTACTAAGTGGTTAGTAAGTGGTTACTGGGTGGTTACTAAGTGGCAGCTAAGTGGTTACTAAGTGGTTAGCAAGTGGTAGCTAGAGTGGGGACTTAGCGAGCTAACCTCTACTAGAGACTTAGCAAGGTTAGCCTCCAGCTATAAGTGGTTAGTATCTCCTACTAACCAGTTGTAGCTGGTTATACAACTTACATCCGACTTACAACACTTATAACCTACTTACAACTCACTTGTACGTACATACTAAATCCTCTAACCCCTTAGTATCCGCGCTAACCACCTAGCAGCCGCCGCGGCCATCCAAGCACCCCCCGTTCTGCACCCCCCTTCCTCCTCCGCGGTTTCCGGGAAGGGTGTGGTTTGGAAATTTGACCCCCCGTTTCCAGGGCCGGGGAGGGGGCTTGAAAGGGCTCTACTGTACTCAGGCGTCATCTTCACTGATTTCCGACCCTGGGTCGGCTTCGGAACTCCGGGATTAAGTTCGTCCCGGGGCAGCCAGAATGGGGCCGCGGTGCCACGTCGAGGACGGCCCTGAGGAGGCAGTCGGCTGGCTCAGCCAACCGAGACTCCAGGGACCAGTTACGGAGCGCTCCGCTGCGGCCTCCCCGGGAGGGTCGGCCGCCGCGAGCCCCCCCATGCGGGAAGAGGGGGTGTTTGTTTCTCCACGGCGAACTTGAGCCAAACTGGCAGCGCGAGACAAAATTGTGAGCCAATCCGCATGCAGGCACAGTGTCGCACCGCATTGGGGTTGTCCCCTTTCCGAACTTCATGCAGGCGTAGTGTCGCACCGCTTTCCCCTCGGAGGTGCAAGCAAGACTGTGCCACAATGCTGCCTGCTGCTGGTAAAGTTTACCCGGCCAGACACCAGTGACCTTTTGGAGGCCGCTGGAGGCCTTAGGAGGTCACCGACCATAGGTCCCCGGCCAACAGGAGGCTGGGGAAAAACGCAACATGTCTTTAGAAGCTCCATTGGATTCTACGCTGCCCCCAGGAGCCACGACTTAGGGGTGACACAAGTGACCTGCAGCCGATGCAACACACTGGAAGCAAACAACAACCAATAACCCCATGCCTCGGATAATAAATCGCTCCCCCTCCTTAAACCCCAGGTCTTGATTATCTCCGGCCAAGACGGAGTTGGTCGGGGGAGAGGGGCGGCGAGGCCGAACTTCGTCATCCCCAGGGAAAGTCACGAAGCACCATCACGAACGTGTGGCAGGGCTATGCGATTCTCACCAGGTCAGCTGTCCCAAGTCACGAGAACGTGCGGCAGGGCTATGGGATTCTCACCAGGTCGGCTTTCCCAGGTCACGAGCGTGTGGCAGTGCTATGGGATTCTCACCTTGAGGCTCGCAAGGTCTGTGGCAGGGCGGTGGCAGGATTTGGGCTCGCAGAGACAAACATCTTACTATCCTTAAGTTGGGCCTGTCCCTCTGCAGGAGGAATATTCAAAGATACCAAAAAATAGTATGGGGACCATGTTTGGACCATTTTTAAATATGGTCGAATATGTTTGGGGTACTTTTAATTTTTCGTCCAAAATCCCCCTGTAGGGGGACATGCCCGACCTAATACTATCCCTCCGGAGCCCCAAACTTTCTTACCTCCAGGGGGGTACCATCGGGAACACTCGGTTATTGTGCAAGCACCTGGGCTCACCTGTCCCGGCCGCGTGGCCGATGTTGGTGCTGCTGCTGACGCTACTCCTGCATGCAAGGGGCTCGCAATGATGCTCATGCTACGCTCCCTGACCCGAGGGGAAGGAGGAGGAGGAGGAGGAGGAGGAGGAGGAGGAGGAGGAGGAGGAGGAGGGTGAGGGTGAGGCGGAGGAGAAGGAGGAGGAGGAGGAGGAGGAGGAGGAGGAGGAGGAGGAGAGGGGAGGGGGTGGGGGGGCATTTTCCAGTCAAGCCACGGAAGATCGCGCTCCTCCCTCTGATGTTGCGATGGTCCGCTTCGGCCCGATAGGGTCGTACGCCGCCGTTTCTGGCACGTTGGCGCGGCCGATCCGAGGCGATGTTCCGACTCGGCGCCGATGCGGCCCGATCCGATGCGCGTTCCGTTTCGATCCGGCTTCGCCGATGCGATGCGGGCTGATCTTGCAGGCAGGCTTTCGAGGGGCCTCCCCCTCGCCGGACCCAGATCTCTCAGAGGAGGAACAGGCACCCATACCTCTACACTTCGCTTGTTTTCCCCTTTTTTGGCCTCCTGGATGGCCCTCGCCACCACCGCTGGATTCGCC
Source organism: Prorocentrum cordatum (assembly GCA_963575745.1). Classification (NCBI taxonomy): domain Eukaryota; class Dinophyceae; order Prorocentrales; family Prorocentraceae; genus Prorocentrum; species Prorocentrum cordatum. The sequence goes on from CAUYUJ010018412.1 coordinate 94,789, forward strand.
TCGAAATTCTGGTCAGGGGAGAGGTCCAGGGAGTGGCGGAACAGTCGGGGCCCTGAAGAAGGAACCCTTTTCGTTGGGGAGGGGCTCCGCGTCTCTTAAGTGTTTCACAGCTTGCCTCAGGTTTTCCTATGTTCTCGATAGGAAATCGAAGTTGAACTTCTGGAAAAAAGGGGCATCGTTCCTTATTTAGGGTTCCTTAGGTCAACGCCCCGATTGTATCGGTACCTTTTGCTCTCCCCATCTATCCGATGTGTTGTTTTTGTTTCCACCCGCGGACCCCGGACGTCTCGGCCTTTCCCCCCGAGGGCAGCGTCCCTCCCCGCACGCATCATTGATGGTCCCTGGGCCCGAAGACGCTCCTCCGAAGCTGAAATGTCTGACGCTTCGCGCATCCCCACCAGTCCATCCAGAATTGATGCGCACACGAGTTGCCTCAGGAGCATCGTGGGGGGCGTTCTGGAGCCATCTTGGGAGGAAGGGGAGGAAGAGGAGGATGACGATGAGGGGCCAGGAGGAGGAAGAGGAGGAGGAGGAGGTAGGAGGAGGAGGAGGAGGAAAACATAGGATGACGTATCCCGCCCCCTGGAGGCCTTTTCTAAATGTTGATTTCTTTTGCAGCGGCAGCAGCCGCCAGGGGGGTGGGATGGCAGCGCCATTCTGAGAGGTAATTATTCATGCCACCAGATGGCAGGCGACACAGAAGGAGTAGAAGGGAGAGGGCGCCGCGATTGAGCAAGAAACGCATCGTCGCATGTCTGGGGTCGCACCGGCGCCGCCACTGGCGCCGTTGCCGTTTGGGCACCCGTGAGGGGTAGGTGGAGGAGGTGAGATATAAGGAGGAAGCGGAGGATAAGGAGGATGATGAGGAGGAGGAGGAGGAGGCGGAGGAGGAGGAAGAGGAGGACCTGACGAGGCTGGGAAGGACGAGGAGCGAGAGGGAGAGGAGGAGGAGGAGGAAGAGGAGGACTCGGGGCTCTGATTTCGGTTCGGTGTCTTTTGGCATTTCTTTTGCCTCCTGTGGCCCCCTCGCCGCCACGGTCTGCAGGCCCGTCGGGCCCCGCATCCCTCCGCTCCCTGAATGGCCGGTGTTTGCGATTCTGCTTGCGGCAAGAGGGGGTGAATCGGAGTGAGCGATGGGGAGGGGAGCGAAAAGGAATCGAGGAGGAGGACCTGGCGAGGGTTGGCGAGGGAGGAGGAGGAGGAGGAGGAGGAGGAGGAGGAGGAGGAGGAGGAGGAGGAGGAGGAGGAGGAGGAGGGGAGGAGGAGGAGAGGAGGAGGAGGAGGAGGGGGAGGAGGAGGAGGAGGAGGAGGAGGAGGAGGAGGATGGGCGCAGGAGGAGGAGGAGGAGGCGGAGGAGGAGGAGGAGGGGAGGAGGAGGAGGAGGAGGAGGCGGTGGAGGAGGAGGAGGAGGAGGAGGAGGAGGAGGAGGAGGAGGAGGAGGAGGAGGAGGCGGCTGCGGAGGAGGAGGAGGAGGAGGAGGAGGAGGAGAAGGAGGAGGAGGATGAGGAGGAGGAGGAGGAGTAGGAGGAGGATGCGGCGGTGGAGGGTGAGGAGGAGGAGGCGGAGGCTGTGGTTGAGGAGGAGGAGGAGGAGGAGGAGGAGGAGGAGGCGGAGGCTGTGGCGGAGGAGGAGGAGGAGGAGGAGGCGGAGGATGATGAGGAGGAGGAGGAGGAGGAGGAGGAGGAGGAGGAGCAGGACCTGACAAGGAGGAGGAGGAGGAGGAGGAGGAGGAGGAGGAACCGAAGCGAGATGGGGAGGGCAGAGAGGAGACGGGGACGTGGGCGCGGCTGAGCGCCCCCGCACTGCGCGCGGCCCCGCCCCCGCGCCTGTCGGCGGGAATCGCCCTTCCCCCCCCCCGGGGCTTACGTAACGGGGCTCGGCGCTGACGGGGACCCGCCGATCCCCTCTGGCTTATTCCCGGGGTTGGGAACCGCGTGGGGCCGATCCTCCCCCTGCCGCCTTCCTGTGGGGCCCAGGTTTTGGAGCTAGCATTAGTCGGGCCTGTCCCTCTACAGGGGGGATATTCAAAAATAGTCAAAAAAAGTCTGGGAACGAGTTGCCGGTTATTTTTGGTTATTGTTTTCTTGTATTTTTGAATTTTCCTCCAAAGTCCGCCTGGGGACATGCCTGACCTAACGCTAGCAAGCAGCCGGCCAGGCTTCGCAACAGGGGCCTCGGCTTTGGGCCGACCCGGGCTTGTGCGTCCCCCGCCAGACGGGGACTGCGGCGACGTGCTGCGGCAGCTGCTGAGCATCGTGGTCGTGGGTCGCGCCGGGGGGCGGGGTCTGACCTCTGCGCTCGTGCTCCTAGAGGTTGGTGGCATCGGCACCAGTATTGTCGGTGGTCTCCACCGAGGGAGGATGATCCTGATCTCGGTGTTCGTGGTAAGGGCGTTTTTTTATTCAGTTGGCTTAGATATTACCACCAGCGCCAAATCCAGGATCATGTTCTCCCCCCCGGTAGAGGCAAATCCCTCGTGTTGGTGTTGGTGCCTACTCCCAGGCCCCATCCGGCCTCCTCGCGCCGTGGCACAAATCACGGCGGCTGATTTTTGTTGCGGCAGTTCTCGACGCATCTTGCCAGGCCACGGGGCCGTTAACAAAAACAGTTTGGGATGAAATAGTGAGGTGGTGCAGACCTCTGGGGGTTCACGCTGTTAACAAAACGAAGATGTCGGAGGTCTGGGGATGACACGAGCGACGACCGCATCGAGGGACAGCCGAAGTACATAGATCAGGAGGTACAGAAACACACAGACACAATGAATCGTCGACTCCCAGGAAAATATGGGAAGTGGGGGGGAAGACTAAAACCCTGAAAATCTTGGAAAATATAAGGGATTCTGTTATTTGTGTCTATTTATCTGTGTGTCCCTGGGCCCGTTCTAAAAAGAAGATCTGGGCTTCTCGTGGTTATGTTCGGCGTTCGGAGGCTGCCTTCGGGCCCTTGGGAGGGGCAGGCATCGACATGAGGGATGGAAATCTGGCCCGAGGGGGCCCCCTGGATTAAGTCGGGCCTGTCACTCTACAGGAGGAATATTCAAAAATAGGCAAACATTAGTCTTGGGACCATTGTTGGACTGTTTGGGAGATGTTTAAAAACATATGTTTTGGCTATTTTTCATTTTTCGTCCAACATCCGCCTGTAGGGGGACATACCCGTCCTAACCCTGGGAGGGATCTGGGGATTGATTCTAAGTGGATGTTTCGCCGAAGGAAATCGGGGATATCACGAGTGACGAACATGTCGATCGATGTCATATCCATGCCCTCGCGGTCTGGCATGGTCCGAGTAGATGGGGTTGCACGGGCGATGCAGCTCGATGTGGAGCCAGATGCTGTCCGCGCCGACGTCACTGATGCATCGCCGACGTCGCCGGTACACCGCCGATGCACTGGCGATGCGGCACAATCATCCGATCCCATCTGCTCCGACCCCAACTGGGAGGCCTCAGGAGGAGGAGGAGGAGGAGGAGGAGGTGGAGGAGGAGGTGGAGGAGGAGGAGGAGGAGGTGGTGGAGGAGGAGGAAGAGGCCTCTACCCACAGGGTCGCGGCCGCGGAGGCGGGAGGGTCGGTCTCTGTTCAACTAATCCGACACGAGCCCAACGTCAACCCGACGTGGATCCGACGTAAATTTCGTCTTAAGTTGCCGCGCGAGGCTTACAGGACTTTCCCCATGAGGGAGGGGGTCCAGCGCCGGTTCAAGAATTCCGCAGGGACATGCGGAAAGTGATGTCAGTGCCGATGCCTAGTCCTCGAGGTCCAGCCCGTGGTCACCGGGCACCTTCTCTGTCTTCTTTGGCCCTCACCCCGTCGCCCCGTCGCAGCATGCTTAGGCGCGGTTCGGAAAACGATGGGCCCCTGCCAGATGGGCCTCGGAACAGCGGTGGGCATCCGTTCCCAGGCCCCCCCCATCCGCGATCTGAAGAATCTGCTTCTGGCCAGGCCTCAGGTCGGGCAGCCCGGGATGAGAGAACGTTCCCGGGGAGGAAGGGGATCCTGACCCTCAGGTGTCTACGTCGTATGAAGAAGGCACGCCGTCAGAGGTCTTGGGTTCTCGGTGCAGTTCTGGCCAGGGAGCGCGCCACCGGGGCCGGAGCAGAAGATGAGCTTGGAGGTTGGAGGTGTCCCGCCGTGCAGTCGACCCGCATAGCAAGGAGGGGCAACCTTCCCAAGGATACCCTTGCATCCTTGCCTCCTCGGTCCATCCTTGGCCACTTCCGCCGGCCGCGCCCCGTTCGAGAAGCTCCGACATGGGCGTCCAAAGCCCCTCTATCCTTCTCGCGCATCCTCATGCTACAGGCCGACTGTACCTCAGCATCGTCTGACCGATCCCCCCACTGGGCCACGGAATCTCAGCCCCATCAGCCCACCCGCCCAAGTGGGCTGGCCTCCACTGTACGAGTAGCTCCCCATGGGGCCCGAAACGTGTGAAGGGTGTGCCGAAAGGGGTGTGGTGGCGCCATGCGGGCGCTGCCATTGGGGTTTGAGGTGGAGCTCCTTATGCGGCCACGAAGCGTGTGAGAGGTGTGCCGAAACGTGCGTGGTGGTGCCATGCGGGCGCTGCCGCTTGGGCCTTAGGTGGGGCTCCCTATGGGGCCCGAAACGTGTGAGGGTTGTGCCGAAACGGGCGCGGTGGTGTCGCGCGGGCGCTGCCAGTGGGGCCTTCGGTGGAGCTCCCTGTGGAGCCCGAAACGTGTGGAGGGTGTACCGAAACGGGTGCGGTGGTGCCATGCGGACGCTGCCTTTTGGGGCCTCAGGTGGGACTCCCTGTGCGACCACGAAACGTGTGACGGGTGTGCAGAAACGGGTGCCGTTTTGCCATGCGGGTGCTGCCACTGGGGCCCTAGGTGGAGCTCCTTATGGGGCCGAAACGCTTGAGGGGCGTGCCGAAACGGGTGCGGTGGTGCCATGCGGACGCTGCCTTTTGGGGCCTCAGGTGGGACTCCCTGTGCGACCACGAAACGTGTGACGGGTGTGCAGAAACGGGTGCGGTGGTGCCATGCGGGCGCTGCCACTGGGGTCTTAGGCGGAGCTCTCTATGCGGCCACGAAGCGTGTGAGGGGCGCACCGAAACGTGCGCGGTGATGCCGTGCGGGCGCTGCCACTGGGGCCCTAGGTGGAGTTCCCTATGGTGCCCCGACGCGTGCGAGGGGCGGACAGCAGATGGATAGTGGCAATGGCGATGAGGATGACGATGATGTTGATGGTGCTGGTAATGACGTTGATGCTGATGATGGCGATGATGATGACGACGGTGATGATGATGATGATGATGATGATGATGATGATGATGATGATGATGATGATGATGGGGATGATGGTGATGGTGATGGTGATGATGATGCTGATGCTGATGCTGATGCTGATGATGCTGATGATGATGATGATGATGATGATGATGATGATGGTGATGATGATGATGATAAGGAGGAGGAGGATAATGATGACGATGATGATGATGCTGATGCTGATGCAGATGATGAAGATGATGAAGATGATGAAGATGATGATGATGATGATGATGATGATGATGATGATGATGATGATGATGCTGATGCTGATGCTGATGCTCATGCTCATGCTCATGCTGATGATGATGATGATGATGATGATGATGATGATGATGATGATGATGATGCTGCTGTTGCTGCTGTTGATGATGGTGACGGCACGCGGAAAGCAGAGACAGAAATGAGAGATGGGAGGAGGAGAAGGAGGGAGGAGCAGAGGAGACGAGGAGACGCGGGGCGCTGTCTCTTTAAAACGAGGACCCAACACCACAGGATGGCTGGGACAAAAAAACAGATCCCCGATCTACCTCGCTCCGGATTCCCTGGCTCGTCTTCGTGCAGGGGGCTGCCCTCCCCACCAGAGGGCTGCGGCGTCGGGCAAGGGGGGAGGGGACAGCTCCGCCGAGCGGGCCCCTTGGTTTGGCATCGCTCGGGCGTTTGCGGTTGTTTCCTCGGCTCGAGGAGCATCCCCGGACCATCGAGCGCGCGAATCAGACAAATGCACGGGGAATGGACGTCCGAGCGGCGGCACGCCGGAGGAGCGGGAGAGGATGTTTCTCGTCGCTGTCGGCGTCTGGAGGTCCTTTTCTGGTGCCTCGAACCCGTCGCAGAGTCACGCGGAACGAAAAAAGGAGGACGACCTGTAGAGGAGCAGCCCCCGACCTCCAAGGTCTTGGAACACATGTGAACAATTTGTACTATTCGTCGTTCTCGGTGATCGGGGTTCCTTTTCTGGTGCCTCGAACCCGTCGAAGAACCATCTGGGACGGAAACATTTTGCCTCTGGGGAGTTGCGCAGAGGTCTGGGGACCCCGTGCTGCAGAAGCGAGGGCATCGCAGGGCTGGTGCTGTTGACCCAGTTGGGTCGTCAGTGCTAGCCGCCCCCCCTCCAAGCTTTTGGCTGGCAATTCGATCTATGATGCTCCAACCTGCTTTACCTTGATCACCGGAAACACATCGAGCGTCGAGACAGTGCCGAAACTAGAGGGTTCTCAGATGTCGGGCCCAGCGAGGCGATGTTCGTTCGACACTTCGCTAGCGTCTCGGGTAGACGCTGTTTCGAAATGTTTCTGGTGCTCAAGATCTTCTTCTGGGTTGCGTTCCTGAAGTACGGTGGGAATAACATCCCTTGTATTCGTCCTTCCCCTCCTCGTCCTTCCCTGCACCATCACCACCATCATCATCATCATCATCATCATCATCATCATCATCATCATCATCATCATCATCATCACCATCATCATCATCTCATCATCATCATCATCATCATCATCATCATCATCATTATCATCATCACCAGCATCATCATCACCATTATCATCACCATCATCATCGGCATCATCACCATCACCATCACCATGACCATCATCATCATCATCAGCATCATCATCATCATCATCCTCATCATCATCATCATCATCATCATCATCATCATCATCATCATCAGCGTCATCATCAGCAGCATCATCATCATCGTCAGGGATTCTCCCCCCCGATCATCTGCGGTGGCCGCCGCGGGGGAATATTTCTTTTCCCCGTATTGTTGGTGTCCCAGCCCGTCACTAAGCCCGCGCAGGGAAAGCTGTTCCCATCACTGGCGTTTTTGAGACCCGTCGCGGTTACAGCAGGGCAGCGGGAGGGGGGCGGGGGAAGGGGGGGCGGAGAACCGAGCGGAGGAGGGCGGCGAGCGGAAGATCGCGCGACTGCCGTCGCCACTCCGCGGAACGAGGGGCGTCGTGTGGTTCCGACGTGTGCCCGCGTTTCCTGGGGGGGCTTCTCCTCTTGCGATGCCCGCAGATTCGGGCGCCGTGCTCGGACCGTCTGTGGCCGCTCCGTCTCGGGCGACGCAGGCTCACCGGCCGCGGCAGGAAGTGCCATCAAGTCGGTATCGTTTGACCGATCCCCATCCCCATCCCCATCCCCTTCGAGACGCCCACCAGATTACCACCCCAGTTGGGGATACACCCCTCGAAACCCGAAGGCAACGACCTATATCCCCATCTAGGGGGGTGAATCGGCCAGTGGGGCCCAGGCCGCGCCGCTGTGGATGGGGATCGGTTAAACGATACTCGTCAAGTCTTGGAGCAAGGGTGCTCGGCTCCTGGTTGGAGGCTCTTCGCAGGGAGAGTTTTGGCGTATGCTTCGGGTCAGGAGGCGGGAATCCAACCCCACCCCCAGTCCCGACGCCCGTTCCCGAGCCCGCGATTCGAGGGGTCGGGACCGGGGGGAGGGGGTTGGGTTCTCTCCCTTCCTGGACCCCGGAAAACCACCCCATCCCCAGTCCCGACACCCTGGATCGCGGGTTCGGGGGTGGGGTCGGGACTCGGGATGGGGGTGGGCTGTCGCCTTCTCATCAGGGGCGTGTCGTGGGGAACGAAACTCCGAGGCTTTGCCTTCTCCTGGCCTCGTTCTGAGGCTGCGCCCCCCTTTTCCTTCCCCATCTCTGGTTAATTCAAGCTTCGCGCGGCCCGCTTAGCTTCGACCCGAAGAGGTGCTCCCTCGACCCGCGAATCAAAAAAAGTGTCGTGGGGAACGAAGGGGGGGGGGGCACGGGCTCAGGGAAGAAGGACATCGACCCCCAGGCGCCCACTCATCGTCGACGGGGGCTCGATGGCCCACCCCCGCTCAGGAGCGTCGTTCGGTGTCGCAGTCGAGGGCCTGTCGCCGATGCACCGGCGATACATCGCCGCTATCAGCTCGATGTGATGTTCCCCCCCCCCTCCCCTGCGGAGGAGGAGGAGGAGGAGGAGGAGGAGGAGGAGGAGGAGGAGGATCGAGGAGGAGAAGGAGGAGGAGGAGGAGGAGGAGGACGAGGACGAGCACGAGGAGGTTGAGTCGTCGGTCCCCCTGATGGAGGGGGGCGCCCCCCGGGGCCCCGGGGGGTCGATCCTGCGAGAACCGGCGCCCGCAGCAGTGGGGCTTCCTCCTTGGGGGCCAGGGCAGGCGGCGGTCCTTCTAGCGTGGACTTCGCCACCGAGCTGTCGAAGTTCATCGAGCACGACCTGGCCAAGGCCCTGGCGCACCGCTCGCGGCGCCCCTCCTCCTCTTCCATCCGCCTCTTCGCCTCTTTACTCCTCCGATCTCGGGTGCGGCATCACAGACGCCTGCGGCGAATCACCGCCGCCCCCTGGCCCTTTGGAAGCGCCTCTGTGGCCGGCAGCTGGGCCAGAGCCTGGCCAAGCTATCGGGCCAGTTGTTCCCCGAGTCGGTTTGGAAAGACTTCGGGGAACGCGTGGGGGAGCACGAAGAGGAGGAGGGGGAGGATGAGGAAAAAAGGGGAGGAGGAGGAAGTGGAGGAGGAGGAGGAGGAGGAGGAGGAGGAGGAGGAGGAGGCGGATGAGGAGGAGGAGGAAGGGCCTCTTGGGTGCCTCTTGCGGCACTCTTGGGACCTCCTGGGAGCTTCCTGGGGGCCTTGGAGGGTTTTGGGGGGCCTTGGGGGCTTTTTGGGGGCCTCTTCGACCGTCTTAGGGCGTTCCTGGCTTGTCTGACGCCGTCGGAAGCCGTCTTGGGGACCTGTCTGGGTCGTCTTGGGGCCCTCTTGGGGCATATCAGGGGTTCTTAGAGGCCATCTTGGGCGTCTTGGAGGCCTCTTGGGCCGTTTTGGGGCCCTCTTGGGGCCGTCTTGGGAGCCTTTGGGGGCGTCAAGGGGCCATCTTGGAGGCCTCTTGGGCGATCTTGGGGGCCTTTTGCGCCGTCTTGAGCCGTCGGAAAGCCGAGAAGAAGCAAATGCCAAAATCTTTCAAAAACCTTAGGACAATCAATGATTTTGGCCTCTTCATGCCCTCCTGGAAGACGTCCTGGACGCATTTTTGGCCATCTTGGAGGCCTCTTGGGGGCCTCTTGGGCCGTCTTGGGCCATCTTGAGGCCATCTTGAAGCCATCTTAGGCCGTCTTGGGTACATCTTGTGCCGTCTTGGAGGCATCTTGGGGCAATCTCAGCCGTCTTAGATGCCATTTGGGCCGTCTTGGAGGCCCCTTGGGCCCTCTTGGGGCCGTCATGGGGCCATCTTGGAGGCGTCGTTGTGCGATCTCGGGGGCCTCTTGGAACGTCTTGAACCGTCGGAACGCCGAAAAGAAACACATGCCAAAATCCTTCAAAAACAGAAGGAACATCAATAATTTAAACCTCTTCGGGCCCTCCTAGAGGACCTCTTGGAGGCCTGTTGGGCCCGAGGCCTCTTGGGGGCCTCTTGGGCCGTCTCAGGCCATCTGGAGGCCATCTCAGGTCGTCTTGGGGGCATCTTGGGCCGTCTTGGAGGCATCGTGGGCCGTCTTGGAGGCCATCTTGGGCGTCTTGGAGGCGTCTTGGGCCGTCTTGGGGCCCTCTTGGGCCGTCATGGGGCCATCTTGGAGACCTCTTGGGCGATCTTGGGGCGATCTTGGGGGTCTCTCGGAAGGCCGAACAGGCGAAACTGCCAAAATCCTTCAAACGCCTTAGGAAATCAATGATTTTGGCCTCTTCGGGCCTTCCTGGAGAACCTCTTGGAGGCCTTTTGGGCTGTCTTGGAAACCTCTTAGGGGGCTCTTGGGCCGTCTTGGGCCATCTTGAGGCTATCTTAGGCCGCGTTGGGTGCATGTGCCGTCTTGGAGGCATCGTGGGGCCATCTTAGCCGTCTTGGAGGCCATCTTGGCCGTCTTGGGCGATCTTGGAGGCCATCTTGGGCCGTCTTTGAGCCGTCTGGAGCAGGAAAAACCCTTTGGAACCGGGTCTGGAAGATCTTTCCGGGTGGCCGGCGGGACGGGCCGAAGCCCCAGGGGGAGTTCTTTTGGAAAACGAGCCAGAACCCAAACCGAAAGGGTCTAGCACGCCAGGCTTCCCTGCGATGAATCGACAGGGGGCGGCGGATCGAATGGCCTTCGGCCCATCCTGCCACCGTGCCTGGGTTGTGGATATGAAGCCTATTCGATGTTCGTTGGGATCTCGTGGTGGGCTATTGGAGGCAGTTTGCAGGCCTCTTGGGGACTGTTTCGGGGCATCTTCTTGAGGCCTCTTTTGGGCCTCTTGAGGGCCTCTTGGGGCCTCTTGGGGGCCTCTTGGGGGCCTCTGGGGGGCCTCCTGGGCGCCTCTTGGGGCCTCTTGGGGCCTCTTTGGGCGGAAGGCTAGAATTGTCGGTTCGAAATTTTGTTTGGTGGTTCCTTTGGGGGCCGTATTGAGGCACTCTTGGGCCGTTTTGGGCACCTCTTGGGCTGTCTTGGGGCCCTCTTGTACCGTTTTGGGGCCCTCTTGGAGGCCTCCTGGACTGTCGTGGGGCGGTCTTGGGGGCCTCTAGGCGTGCGCGGCGCGCTGCTTGGGACTCCATGCGTCCCTCGTGCAGTGACCACCACCACCACCATCACCACAACCACCACCACCACCACCACCACCACCACCACCACCACCACCACCACCATGACCACCACCACCACCACGACCACCACCACCACCACCACCACCACCACAACCACCACCACCACCACCAACACAAACACAAACCACCACCACCACCACCACCAGGGGGCCATCCCCAGACCTCCGAGGATCTGATTTTTCCATCCCTTGGGGCCCGTTGTGGGGGCCGAGGGGCCATCAAATATGGATCTGGGACGAAAGCCCCCCCCCCAGGGGGAAGGGGTCGGGACCTCTGGGGCCGCGGATGGAAGAGTAGTGTCGGCGGATGGTGGCGGCGGTGCTGCGCGTGGTGCCGCCCAGGGCCCTCCGCGAGAGCGGTTCTGTGATGCCGCGGCGTGCGCATGCGTGGCGGGAGCGCGGCGGCAGTTCTGACCCTGGGGTTCCGTTGGGGGAGTGTTGGAGGCAGCCTTGCGCTGAGGCACTTGGCGCTGGCGTGCATGTGCGCCGCCCTCCTGCTCATGTATGGGGCGCTCCAGGAACGCCCTCGCCTTCGAGGATGGAAAGGGGTTGCCTTCTCTTGCTCTGCGGAAGGGCGGCGGAAGGCAGCAGCAGTAGAGCGAGGCCGCGTCTGCCGGCCGGAGCTGGCAAGAGGTTGGCGGATTCCGGGACGCCGGCGGAAGTAAGATTCGGTTCCCCAAGAGGTGACATTTTTTGCGGGTTCAGCGTGTGTGGAACCCGCCATGTAGCATCACACCTGCACGCATTATCTCTCTACACATTTTATGCATACATGTGTATATACATATATATATATGTATGTTTATGTGTGTGTATATATATATATATATATATATATATATCGGAGTAGGGCCCCGGGGCGGTGCCTGTCATCTCCATGGGGGGTGCAGGGCGCCCCCGGGAGCGTCCGAAGCGTCCTGGAGGGCCCTTGGTACCGCCAGGAACAGTTCGAGACCGCCCAAGACGGCCCGCGAGCGCTCCAAGACGCGCATACATAGCCTCAGGAATGGCCAGGAAGGCCCGAAGACGTTCCAAGAGAGCTCCATGAGGCCCCGAAGGCATCCCAAGAGGCCTCCCAAGAGAGCCCCGACAAGCCAAAATCGTTGACTTTCATTGTTTTTTAAAAGGTTTTTGGCCTTCTCGCTTTTTCGGAGTTCCGACGCTCCAAGACTGTCCAAGAGTCTCCCACAACCGCTCCAAGATGGCCGAAGAGGCCCCCAAGACCGCCCCAAGACGGCCCAGTAGAGCCCCAAGATGGCCCAGGAGCCGCCCAAGACGGTTCCAGGAGAGCCCCGACAGGGCTTCAAGACTGCCTAAGCGAGCCCAGCGGGCCCCAAGAGGGCCCCGCGAGGCCCCAAGAGGCCCCAAATTGGCCCCCAAGAGACTCCCCGGAGGCCCCCAGAGGCCCCCAAGATGCCCAAAAATGGCCCTGAGCGCGCCCCAAGACGCCTCCAGGAGAGCCCAACAGGCCTCCGAGAGGCCCCCAAGAGGCCCACTGGAGGCCCTGAGGAGGTCGTCCCCATCATGTTCCCGGAAGGCGGTCCGGGAACATGATTCCGCGCCTTGGAGGAGTATTCTGCGCTTTCCGAGGCGCCTTCCGAGGCGCCCTGGACGACGTACGTATGTTTCTATAGATTGTCCATCTCCTGTGTACACAATCCTACATGTCTCACGTATGTTTCTCTATATATATGTATATCTATATATGTATATATGTATGTATATGTATATATATATATATACATATACCCCTCCCCCAAGCCCTCCCGAGTCGTGCCACTTCCTTCCACGTATTTCAATTTCTATATATATATACATATACATATACACATATATATATATATATATATATATACGCGCCCCAAGACGCCTCCAGGAGAGCCCAACAGGCCTCCGAGAGGCCCCCAAGAGGCCCACTGGAGGCCCTGAGGAGGTCGTCCCCATCATGTTCCCGGAAGGCGGTCCGGGAACATGATTCCGCGCCTTGGGGGAGTATTCTGCGCTTTCCGAGGCGCCTTCCGAGGCGCCTTGGACGACGTACGTATGTTTCTATAGCTTGTCCTTCTCCTGTGTACACAATCCTTCATGTCTTACGTATGTTTCTATATCTCTATATATATATGAGGCCCACTGGAGGCCCTCAGGAGGTCGTCCCCATCATGTTCCCGGAAGGCGGTCCGGGAACATGATTCCGCGCCTTGGAGGAGTATTCTGCGCTTTCCGAGGCGCCTTCCGAGGTGCCTTGGACGACGCACGTATGTTTCTATAGATTGTCCTTCTCCTGTGTACACAATCCTACATGTCTTACGTATGTTTCTATATTTATTTATATGTATGTATGTATGTATGTATGTATGTATACATATATATGTATATATACACACACCCCTCCCCCAAGCCCTCCCGAGTCGTGCCATTTCCTTCCACGTATTTCAATTTCTTCCGTATAAATAAATAAATATATATATATATATATATATATATATATATATGTATACATATGTCTATATAAACATATATAAATATGTTTATGTATGTGTATGTATGTATATATATATATGTAGATATGTAGATATTTATATATGTATATATATATATATAAATATAGGCCGTCCAAGATTCTCCCAAAACCGCTCCAAGACGGCCGAAGAGGCCCCCAAAGAGGCCCCAAGAGGCCCCAAAGAGGCCCCCAAAAGCCTCCCTGGAGGCTCCCGAGAGGCCCCCAAGATGCCCAAAAATAGCCCTGAGCGCGCCCCAAGACGTTTCCAGGAGAGCCCCACAGGCTTCCGAGAGGCCCACTGGAGGCCCTCAGGAGGTCGTCCCCATCATGTTCCCGGAATGCGGTCCGGGAACATGATTCCGCGCCTTGGAGTATTCTGCGCCTTCCGAGGCGCCTTCCGAGGCGCCTTGGACGACGTATGTATGTTTCTATAGCTTGTCCTTCTCCTGTGTACACAATCCATACATTTTGTTCTATATAGCATATATTTATATTATATATATAATATATATTATATATATATATGGAGAGATAGATATACATATATCGGAGTCGGGCCTGGGGGCGGCCCAGGGCGGTGCCTATAATCTCCATGGGGGGTGCAGGGCGCCCCCGGGAGCGTCCGAAGCGTCCTGGAGGGCCCCTGGGACCGCCAGGAACAGATCGAGACCGCCGAAAACGGCCCGCGAGCGCTCCAAGACGCGTAGAGATAGCCTCAGGAATGGCCAGGAAGCCCCGAAGACGTTCCAAGGGAGCTCCATGAGGCCCCGAAGGCATCCCAAGAGGCCTCCCAAGAGAGCCGCGACAAGCCAACATCGTTGATTTTTATTGTTTTTTTCAAGGCTTTGGGCCTTCTCGCTTTTTCAGGGTTCCGACGCTCCAAGACTGTCCAAGAGTCTCCCAAAACCGCTCCAAGACGGCCGAAGAGGCCCCCAAGACCGCCCCAAGACAGCCCAAGAGACCCCCAAAATCGTCCCAAGACGGCCCAGTAGAGCCCCAAGATGGCCTAGGAGCCGCCCAAGGCGGTTCCAGGAGAGCCCCGACAGGGCTTCAAGACTGCCTAAGCGAGCCCAGCGGGCCCCAAGAGGGCCCCGCGAGGCCCCAAGAGGCCCCAAATTGGCCCCCAAGAGCCTCCCTGGAGGCCCCCAAGAGGCCCCCAAGATGCCAAAAAATGGCCCTGAGCGCGCCCCAAGACGCTCCAGGAGAGCCCAACAGGCCTCCGAGAGGCCCCCAAGAGGCCCACTGGAGGCCCTCAGGAGGTCGTCCCCATCATGTTCCCGGAAGGCGGTCCGGGAACATGATTCCGCGCCTTGGAGGAGTATTCTGCGCCTTCCGAGGCGCCTTGGACGAAGTACGATTCATATTCTTGAACGCTTTCCGGGAACATGATTTCTCACCATTTCGGAACGCTTTCCTACTGCTGCGGTGCTCTGGGGGGAAGGGACGGGGGTCCGGGAACATGATCGGGAGGTTAGGGAACGAGGGTTTGGAGAGGAGCAGTAGGACAGACGGACGGGCAAATACCGGCCCATTCCCATTCGTAAAGCATGCATTTTCAGCACACTCGTTTGCTTGGTCCTCACAGTGCCCCAGACGCCCCCGAGCCCCAAGACAGCCCAAGAGAGACCCAAGAGGGCCCACGACGGCCCAAACGGGTCGTCCTGTGAGGCTCACGGAACCCCCCAAAGACGGCCCAAGAGGCCCCAAAGCCGGCCCAGGAGGCCCCCAAGACGGCCTCAGGAAGGCCCAAGAGGGCCTCGTTCGATTTCCGGGTTTCTAGGACGCCCAAGAGGGCCCCAGGACGGCCCCAAAAGGGCCCTAAAAGGACCTTCAAAAAGGCCCGGATGGCCAC